>JAVSBS010006146.1:0-25319 GCA_033124195.1 Coracias cyanogaster
CTTTTGTTGGTTAAAATTGTCAATGATGACACCAATGAAGAGGTTCAATGTGAAGAAAGACCCGAAGATGATGAAAATCACAAAGTACAGGTACATGTATAAATTACATTCCCACTCAGGCTGCTCCTCGCACTGCAAAGCGAAAAGGGAAAATGAGAAAATGATACCATCACTGCACATATCAAAATAGTAATGCAGTTAAAAGAAAACTGTCCATTGGCAACAAAGATTATGAAACAGGAAAAATAGTGTAACTCCCACTAGCAAAGTCAGAGCTCCTTGGTCTGTGTTTGAAGTTTACTACTGGCATTCGCAATGCCACGGTCATTTCAGCTGCGTTTCACAACACTGTCACAGCGATCACACTGCTCCAGAAAGTGCAGCTTCAGAATAAATCCTATAAAATGTTCTCAGTCTGAACCCAGAAGGGGAAAAGAATCTTCTGATTATCCCTAATCTTATATGAACTAATGGCACTTATAAAAAGCAGAAGTATGATTGCAGTATAATTAACTGCTACTGAAAAATACTGTATTTAGAAATACATTTTTTCTTTTATGAGGAGTAGAAATGAATAAGATCTCTCACTGAAGAACTGTGCAATGCAGTCCGAGAGCCTCAAATCACATGTACCATCTTTGGCAAAAATGCTCAGATTTGCCCCAGCAGCTCCAGGTATCTAACCAAGATGCCAGAAACTCGCATTTCCCTAAATGCTGTGTTTTCCCATGTGTAACCCATGCATTTCATTCAGCAGCAAGGAAGATACACACATGTGTACATTAGTACAAGAATAAATCATCATGAGCTATGTTATGCAAAGGCGCTTCTCTGCCCCAGGTTTTTCCACCCTGTATTCCTCCATTAAGGGCTCAAATTTCTGTTACCCAATTTAGCCAGTACCACATAAGTCACTCAAAAATCAACAGTAAGTGTAATCTTGTTCCTTTAACATTATTAAGAGAAGGAAAGGAGACAACAGGTTCTTCAATAAAAAATAAAGAAACCATGTATGTAGTAGAAAGGGAAATGAGTTGATTTTTTTGTTTTTTTTTCTTGGGAAATCTGAAAGCGGAACTGGATGCAGGTAAGAACTGGGCAGTCACCAGCACCCAGATCTCCAGCACAACTCAAGCCAGAGCTGGAAGCTCACATGAGCCTCTCTCCGTGCCAGGAGCTCCTTCACCCTCCTTGACTGGAGCTGCTGGTTGCAGAGAAGAAACTTGCTCAAGGTGAAGATATAGGGAGGGTTGAGTACGTGGGCTATAGGGGAATGCAGTTTAAACCCAGCACTTTTTAAAGAGTTTCTATTATCAGAAGCTAGATCCTTGGAAAATATGGCAGTGAAGAGAGAGTGGAAGAAACAGAGATGACAATTGAGGTTTTTGGTAGGAAACCTCACCCTGGAGGTGCCTGTCTGTACTGGGAGTTTTGAAGAACGAATAGACAAACCAGTTGTACTACATTTGTTTTAATCTCAGGGTCATGATGCTTCAGTAACAGCTGCAAAAAAAAAGAAGGTCTGCAACTGTCTCAACCAGAGTACGACAGGAACTGGCAACCTACATGTATTTTTTGTTGTTGTAGTTAAACACTAGTTAATGGAAAAGGAAATGATTCATTGCCTCGTAGTGACCTACCTCTCGTGAATCCACTGCTGCATACATAATATCCATCCACCCTTTAAACGTGGCCTGAAAAAAACCCAACAAAATACATAATTAAACAAATTAAAGATCTTGAAATGACAATATAATCTCTGTGATGAGTTTTCAAAATACAATGTTGCGCATGTTCTTCACAGTTAATGAATTGCCCCTCCTTTAAAGCCGTGTCTATCCATGAGTTTATGTTCATTTAGATACTTAAAAGCATTCCAGAATGGTTTTCTCCTGGATTGTCTCATTCACGTTTCTCCACTTGTACGGATAAACCAGAAGTTTTTAAAAGAGGTTTTAAAAAGGAGAGAAAACACGGCAATTAAATCTTTGGAAGTTTTGACCTTAAGGTTTCTAAGTAATGAAGAGATATGTCTACACAGGGCAACTCAGAGTGTTGTCCTGAAGAAATCCTGGAGCAGGTGAGACAGATCCCACCCATATTGCTTGTTCAGACTGATGGGCAGTGACTGTGCTGTAGAATCCCAACAAAGCTTGGATTCTGCCTTCTTTTAAAACAGGGTAAATCAAGGCTATGTTAAAGCTCAGGGAGCTGCATAAATCACAGATGACTTGAAAGGAGCAAAGGCAATCAACCCCTGCTGGGAGCCTGGCCCTGGAAACTCAATCTGCTTTACTGTTCAGATTTTATTTTTTTTTTTAAATCAGGGGTTTTAATTAATATATTTTAAAAAATGTTTAAACAAGGAGGGTTTCCACAGAAGTCAGTGTCTCTTACTGGATCCTGCAATGGAGAAAGGCCAGTGACAACACTCCTAGGAGAAACACGTAGAAGTGATTTTTACTATTCTGTAGCAAAACTGTGACTGTCTTCTCTCAATATACGCCTCTCATTAGACACAGCCTGATGCCAAACATACCTGGCATGATGTCTGACTCTGACCCAAGCCACACTGCCTTTATATTAGTTCTCTGGGGTTATTTCTCATTTGACTTCTGACCCATTTAGACTTAACCTGGATTTCAAATCAGTGTGAGCAGATAATGAGGGATTTTTAGATTTATTCATTTAATCAGATTTACACTAGCATGCATGAAAGACCCACACCCAGTATTGGTTTTTGCATCTTACTGACATTTATGTTAAATTTTCTCCTGGTGTGTAGTAATTCCAGATTTTTTTTTTCCCCAGGCATTTGTTTTGAGCTAGACACATCCACCAGTTTTAGAAATGCTCCATTATTTTCTCTCTATTATTAAATTAAATCCTGGAGGTAATGCTGCCTTCCCATTTCCCTCTGAAAGCTACTGAGCCAAAGGAAAATGTTGTACAAGAGGTCAGTGATATTTCTCATGAAAGTATATATAAAATAAAGTTTGAAAACTTGCATTTGTTTCTATGAACTGATTGAAAGAGATTAAACCCCTCAAATCAGAACCCTTTCGAAAATCTATTCCATGGTACTGTGTGTCAAAAAACGTTTTAGATATAAAGTGTTTACAGGAATAATCATCAGTTTATTGAAACAAATAATTATCTGAACCTGATCCTCCTTAACCACTCTAATAGTTTTCATTTTTGCTATTCTCTTTCTAATCTGATGAAAGATTTTCTGGTGCCATTACAGTCGCTTGCAGCTTCCAGCTCAAAGTGCAGTTCAGGAAGGGTGGATGGGATGAAACAGAAAATCCTTTCCTCATGGCACAAAATGGTATGATCTTAGCCTGTACTTTCCTCCCACTTGGGAGGAGACCTTTTCTCTTGAGTAGCTATTTTACCCCTTGATGTGCACCACAGATACAAGAGACTCTACTGCAAAGCACAGTGGTTTATAGTGATAACAGATGATGAAGTGATCTGACAAAAATAAATATTAAGAGAATGAAGTACTGTGATTTTCTCTTTTTCCCCCTTGTCCAGAAGTAAGAGAATTAAAAATCCACAGGGCTTCTGGAAAGCTTCCCTAGACACTTCATCTGCAGAGGGTAAAAGATACTGAGAATGAAAGAAATATAACACTGGGGAAAGAAATTATTTATCTGGAATTAGTAACCACTTAGACTCTGGATAAGGAAGTGAAAAAATCTTCATGGGAGTGTTTGTGATATTATCCTGCCTGGAAGCTATCCAGAGAAACACCATTTTCTACTGAAACTGTCATGTGATGAGATTATCTACTGATAAACTCATTTTAGGATGGGATTACATTTTGCTATTTGACTGGTGGTTAGAGCTGCAATGCAGTAAATTAGTGGGGAGAAGGATGGGTGGGATGGCAATCGCTGTCCTCAAACCATTTATTGTATAACCAAATGGTGCCTTAAAATAAATCAATCCTTTAAATCTACAAGGGTTTGGTTTTTTGTTTGTTATTTTTTTTTTTTTTTTTTTTTTTCCCTAGAAAAGGACTGCAATAACGCAATAAAAATGGCTGCTTTTGGAAAGCCTTTGCATTTCTGAAATGCTCCTTGAAGCATTATTATTGTTGAGAGAAACTTCCGAAACCTATAACAGACCCACTAACAGTACAGCCAAACCACACACATTTAAGCTGTCTCTGCTGACCCCACTATCTGCTGCCTTGTCTGTTGGATTTTTCAATTTGTTCCATTTCACCATAGCAGCACTTTTATACCAAACATTTGTTTTCTGCGGTAAGATGATTTGCTGGGGAGGGCACCATAGAGCAGCGGACCCATCAGAGCATCCCAGAGGTCTGCACCGCGCTGGGCTGTGTGGGCTCCAAGGGCACTGCCTCTGCTCCCCTTGAATTTCGACCAGGAATTCCTCGTGGAAATGACGCTTACTCCTCATCTTTGGTCATATGGAGAAATCTATCCTGCTGCACCAATTTATCATTTGTTCAGAAGCACACTTTTTTTTTTTGAGGTTTTTTTTGCGTCCACAGTGAAAGTAAAATCTAGCATTACAGTCTACAGAAGTGCAAGAGATCATGTAACGCAGTAACTTTAGACACACGCCGCTGTCTCGTGACCATTTTGTAGCTGATTTACGAGCTCAGTCATGACTTCAAACCTGGCATGAGGGGTTGATGTAACTCTGCAGCTCCTGATCACTGTACTGGTTAAGGAGTGCTTCTGTTATCTTCCTGTTCCTTATCTGGAGTCCCAGAGTGGCAAAGAGTTGTAGGACTTACTGGATGTAAGACTGTTCCTGTCTAAGGACAACTCTTCCAAGCAAGCCAGATGCTGTATGAGAGACCACTTGTTTTGTTGGTGTTCTTCAACAGATAGCTGAAATTTCAAGATACTGTATGTGGAGGTGATCACAGCATGAAGGAAAGGATTCCGCAAGGGAAACGCAAAACTCCTACTGGAAATTTAAGAGATTTCTTTGTTCAGCTCAAATACAGATCTAGAGAACATAGGTGCTGTTATCTGCAAAGCAGTTCGGGGAATGAAGAAAAATCATTACTGAAGAACTGGGTTGTAGCAATATTTTTTTCCTAACAGATAAGGGTGTTAAATCCCCAGAAGAGCGAATCATCCTTCTTGCAAATTAAAAAGTCATAATAATAAAGATCTTCTCCTCCCCATGAATGAGGCATTTCCCTTGCTTACAGAGTGAGTAGAGACCACCTCCTGTTTTGGTAATCTGTTGTGAGGCATCTTGTTTGTTGGAGAAGCATGACACTTGACTGACCATTTCACATGTTTTCTCAGGCTCATTAATTTAAAGTGGCATCTTCAGAACAACATGATGGATCCTAAACAAGGTAGGAAAAGAGCAAAGGGTATTTGGGGAAAGTTTCATGTAGTTCTCGATTACTTTGTCAGGAAGTTTGCCTCTGGTTAGTAGAAAGCCTTAAAGCTTCCATAGTAGCAACTTCTCATTTCTTTCAAGGATGCTGTAGAAGTGAAGACAGAATGTTAGGCAGACAGATTTGTTTTATGTAATTCCATTTGGATTTTCAGACACATTCAGGCATCCAAAGGTAACCTCAGAGCTGCTTAAAGAGTGTGTTGCAGCAGCTGAAAATGTCAACAGTCAAAAGACAAGTCCCACTTAAAAGCTCATATTTTGGATCCCAGAGGGTTATAACTAAAATGCTCATCTCATCACTGCTACGCACTGTCTCAGCACGCATGAAGATGTATGGATGTGTCTGTCTTTTTAGGAGAGCTGAGCTGTTAACTGATCCCCTGCAATTCCTGCGGTAGTTTGCTCATGAAATGTGACCCCGTATGGAGGGTATTTGGCAAGGAGCACCTGTAACCGACACTCCTTGGCTGAAGTCTGGCAAAGGAGATCCAGATGTTTGGGCCCCTTGTCTGTGGATGTCATCTTTACACTTTATTGCCGAAGACTGTTGTTAGCAGCAGATATAAGAGCTCCAGGTGCAGGATGAAAGTTAAAATCAACCCCTAATGGCATCTGGCTCCTGGCCCTCCTCCTGAAAGAAGAAGCCAACACCTGCTAGTGAAGCTGAGCAAGGTTTTAGGGCTCCATCATTTCCTGCCATCATCAGCTTGTCCAGCCTGCACAGACTTGACTTTCTTTTGTACTTCTACAACTGGAAAATCTGCTTCTCTACTACACAATACAAGATGACAGCTTTGAAAGAAACCTGCGGGGTCATCACATCCATTTTCAGCTGGTAAACAGCAGTACTAGCCCATGTCTTCATAAATGTGTTGAGAAGCACTTTATGACTAGTTATGTATCCTCTGCCATTACTGCTCTCTACAGAAGGCAGTCCCACCCATTGACTGCAACCTGTGTCACCAGGGCCAAGTGCCCAGGAACTGATACAGTAGAAGAGACTGTTCCAGGTACTCCTTAGGCAATGCCAATTTATAAAAACTTGCAGATTTTCAAAAAGCTGGAGCTTGAGTCTTACAAAAGAAATGGTGAAAGAATAGCTACTATTTTGACAGAGTTTTTTCACCAAACAAACCAGGCATCTGTTACGGAGGAGACAAGAAGTTTCAGGTAAGGCACAATATTTTAAACCTGGAAATTTTTACTCAGCTAGATTGGATGTTTAAATAAAAGACAAAGAAAGCACTATATAGAATGGAAAATCTAATTAAAGACATTCAAAGTGAATTAATCTACCCTGCATGGGTGAGCTGAATATCATAATTACATGCAAAAGATAAAAGCTCTTGCTCTCAGCAAGTTTAGCTTTATGCCATGGAAAGAACCAAAAGTAGTTGTTGCCATTCTAACCTTCCTGCTTTCCAGAGAGTATGAAAGCAAAGACTCAATGGACAGTGGTCAGAAGATCTCAAACTCAACTGCATGTGTACCAGGAACAGAGATAAGCATTTCTACAAGAAAGGAAAGCTACTTCGTGGAGCTGTTTCTCTGTGACAGAGAAAAAATAATCTGGAAAAAAGCAAATTTACATGATGGGAAGGAGAAGGGCTGGCAGACCTGATGGGGACCTGTGGGACACTCATGCCCTCTTGGAAGGGCAGGTGAGGCCCAGGACAGTACCCTACTGCATTGCAAAGGGTGGATGTCAATATGTGACAACTGTTTTGAGCTCCCAGCATGCACGTTTTTATCCCAGAAGCAGGAAATGCCATCACAAGCCCCTCAAGAAAGTAACCTCCCTGTCCAAGGATGTAGCAAAGGACTTGTTTTAACTCTTCATACATAAAATGCAATACAACAAACACTCCCAGTGAGTATCCAGCCCTTGTTATCAGTAGGCTTCAGAGCAAATTAGGAACAAGAGAAATAAGTATCTCTACCACTATTTTACATGAGGGCTTCTTGGAATCGAAACAGAAAACAACAGGCAGAGCCTGTACAAGAAGATGGAGTGTCCTGTGGCTCCATCCATTAGGTTGTGCTGTGTCACAGCACAGTAAATCACAGTGCATGCAACCTCTTTATCCACGTTTTACATCTGCTGCTGAAAAAGGTAACAAAAGTGGCTTACTTCTGTCTTTATAGATTAAACATTGCTACTACCTTTGAACCTCAACAGTTTCTCATAGGCTCTTGCCACCTTTCCGGAGAAACTAGGCTGTATGGTGTTACAGCAATCTGATCACCACCATGCTTCATAGTGAGGTTCAATCTGACTCACTATGTTTAGCAGGTGGAAATGAGTTTAGGAACCAGAATGAGAGGCACCAGCGTCCTTCTCAAACATCTCCATGGAAGGGGAGCAGAAGACTGTAAATTAAGATTCCTCTGTGACTACAGCTTTATGCAATAACATCAGCTGAGTAACTGAAGGCATTGCAACTTCATTTTTTCCCAGCAGGGTATAGTGAAGTCCCAGCCTGTTTGGGAAGACCAGTGCACTCTTGTCTGCATGGACAGTTCTTCCTGGGTGATGACTTTTTGTTTCCTGACCTGAACTTTGCTCTGGATGACAATATTGACAAAATGGTCTTTAATTGACCTCAATAGTCCAATTATCTCCTAGAAACTGTATTAATGATGCACCAGAAAAACAAATTAAAACCAGAAGCTGCCATAAATACCTCTAGGCCAAGTGAATATGCCAAATGTGACTCACTTACACTTGAGGAAAGGCATTTCCCTGATGGGTGAGGCTGAAAAACCCAGAAAAGCATAGAGCAAACCTGAGACTTTAAACTGAGCATTTCAATGGGAACAAGCGACATTTGCCCATTAGTTTCTGGCGGTCACACTTACCACTTGTAGCAGAGCCAGGTACCCAGCACCAACATTATCAAAGTTAACTTTAACTTTTGTCCAGTAAAATGTGCCTGACACATTATAGAGAATACAGTCACTCATGTTGTTAATAATTTTAGAGTCTAAAGGCATATCTCCTTCTGTCTTATTAATGCACTTCCCAAACTTCCCAGCAAACAGGTTCACTCCCATGATGCTAAAGATGAGCCAGAAGATGAGGCAGACGAGTAGAACATTCATGATGGAAGGGATGGCTCCCACGAGGGCATTGACAACCACCTTGGGGGGAAACAGGAGAGGGAAACCAGAATAAATGTCAGCACTTACACAGACACTTTGCTAACAAGCTGTTGTGCGTCCTTGATTAACTAGGCTGAACCTTCACATGGTGACAGGTGGATAACTCTAACACTACCTAAGGAGCCAGACCACCATTAAAGGCTTCACACACAATTATTTTTTACCTTTTGTAATTGAAGCACTAATCTGCTGGCATCCCACCCATGGGATGACTTTTTTTTCATGAGGAATCTTTTAATTCAGAGGAATCTGTGGAGTCATACTGACCTCTCAGATCTTACTGGATAATACACTTCAATCTATCTCTCATAATCACATGATTCATTGGGAGTGACAGTGTCTCAAAACAGACAACAAAATATTTCTGAAATCTTTTACTAAGCTCAGGGCTCCATAGTCCTTGGAACGTGAACTCTAGCTGTGACAAATTTTGCTTATTTAAATAGTAACTAATGGAGACATACTGTACTAAGCCAGCTTCCCCTGTCTGATCAGCATGCATGATTAAAACAGTGAAACCATTCTAATTTCACAAAAATGCATTCTTTTTCCTGCAACATGCAGTAACGTCCCTACAAACCAACTCAGAAAGGGCTGTAAACCCCTGTGTAAAATCATACATAAAAATTAAAAGAAAAAGGAGTTTATGAGGTGTGGGAATGACAGCACTGGCAATGGGCATCATTCTGAAGCCATGCAAAAGAAATAAAGGTGAGATCATTTCCAGACTCTCTACAGCTGCCAGGTTTGAATGCAGCATTATAATACCAGTACATCAACGAGGCAAGATGAACGTCATTTACTGTTTTGAGCATCCAGACGTTTATGCATGCCTAATGTCATACCAAAGACATTTTCTGAGGGAAGAACACTACCACAAAATGTCATTTTCCCCTTGCTATGTCAACAAGGTTGCTCTATATTCACAGCTTTTGGAGACGCTTCCACTGGACAGTCCAGGCGAAGCTGTCTGACAGCACGGCTGCAGACACCAGTCCCACTACATGATCTTGTCTCCATCTCTGTCTCATGCTTTGGAGATTACCATCTGGTGGGCAGACACTAAGCTCTTCCTCTTCTTCAGCTACATTTCTGAAACTGAGACAAGGTGATATTGATCCATAAAAATTAAATTTTATTCAATTGTGAATCTGATAATGGAATATGTCAGCTCTTGCTTTCTCTTGTATTAGCGTCCAATTTGCTGACAAGCTAATAATATAACATTCATTTCCCCATCAGTTTTTTGCATTGCTGAGGAAGAAAAATACCCGGAAGAGTAAAATGGGTTTCATGCATGTGTAGCAACAGCTTCATCTACAATGTACAATACGAAATTATGTAAATCTTTCAAAACCCAGATTTATATTTTGTGCATTTATGAATGAAGCTAATTTTCACACAGGAAAAGCTTCTTGACCAATTTTTTATTATTTTTTTTTCCTCTATAGGCCCATTCCTGATGACTTTTCAATTTCTTTCTTTTTTTTTTTTTTGCTAATTTTATCTTTCAGTTTTGAATGGTAATCAATTTCTAACTTTATTGTTTTAAGACCAAATTTACTGTTGCTAACCAAAATGTCAAATAATTTCCACATCAAGGGCTTATTCGGATGTAGCCTCAGCCCTTGTTAAAGCAGCCCTTTGCTGCTACGCGGGACAATACTCTTGTTCAATTTTAATCCATGCCAGCACAAAGCCACTGTGCATATGCCACGAAGCCACTGTACATATCCCACTCGCAAACCCCTGTGGCAGGACACAGACATCCAGGCTCCAGCAAGTGCGGGCGATGGCCATGCCTGTGTCTTGCTTTTTTCCTTCTGCTGAATTATGTTCAGTGGCTCGTAGATAACAAAACACGACATGAGGCTGGAGCAAACGCTGTAACACCTCTCCAAATTAATTATTAACAGGGGGCTTCATTCTTCTCTCCTCGCTTCTGCTCTTGCACCAGCATGGTGCCATTTGGTCCGCTGGAAGCACTCCTGATTTGCACTGAAACAAGTGAGAGGACTAGAAGACCTGGATACATAAAGGCAAGTTATTATTATAAATTAATGTTAAAAGTCCAGCTGCAAACCTTGCCATGGAAAGGGCTGAATTTTTGCTGCATCGAGGAATAGCAACACATATAGCCATGTGTAAGACAAGGTTTCATACCTCTCCATTTCCATCAATACCTTCATAGGTGAAACCACCTTCCTGGTGACTTCTTTAGGTATGTCATAGAAACTGAGCTACCCTCTGCCCTAATCCACCATGGTGCAAATCGATAGCCTGTATCTGGACCCTACCTCTCCTGATCTCAGGGGTCGTTTCCTCAGCTGAATCTGATTCAGATTTTAAATCCAGAAATAGACTTGCACTATGTCTTAACCCTCCCTTTGTTAAAACAGAGCCCGCCAGACTTTCTGCAGTAATTTCAGGCTCAGGCTGTAACTCCTAGTCAAGCCTAGGTACATTTTTTTTCAAAGACATCTTATTTACAGTGTCATCTTACTACAGATTTCCAATAATGGACAAAAATGTTATCATTAAATTTTATTATAATCTATTCCTGGTGTTCTTTTTCCTCGCTGTTAGAAACAGGTGCTGTATTTTCAGGTTGAGTTTGTTGAACTTCAGGCACTGGTTATCTGCTGTTAGATATCTTCTCCTATCACTCCTGTCTTCACCACGGGTGAGTTACCATTGAACATTGCTTTGGGTAATTAAAAAAACAAAGCTGCTTTCTAATTGTCATGGTTCCTTTGGATCTCTAACCACACTTGTAGCTCCCTGCAGAGAATTTCCCATTTTTAACACCTCATTTCCAGTAGTTTGGTGGAATGCCAGCATGGGAGCACTGCCCTCTCTCTCTGCTTGCTGGATTATTATTTCCTTGCATAATGACAGATTGTAATAGTCACCTCATTTATCAGACCTGCCCAAAAGCTTCTGTCCCGTTGAATAGTCATCCTGATCCCTAAGTCCTTCTCAGCTGCTGTTTTCCAAGAAATGTCTCCCAGAGTGACCTACTTTCCTCCTCCCGAAGTATGTGGTTTTATTAAAATGCATGTTGTACAATTGATCTGTTCTTCACCATGATCCAGATCAGTCAGTATAATTCCCTTATCCGTAATATCACTTACTACTCCGCTCACTTTATGTATTGTCAGCAAAGATTCTACATTTTCTTCCAGATGCTGTTAAAGTCCAGATTAAGGACGGTTCTTATTCTGAAGGATCCCTCACCCTGAGCCACTCACCACTGAATTTACAGTGTTCACTGTACTGTTCACAATTACTTTTTGAGACCCATCACACATTAATTTAAAATATCTTTTCTTGGCTCGGTACAAAGCCCGTGTTTTCATCACAGTGTCCCGTGGTATCAGATTCCTCTCTGAAATCTAAGGATATTATATCAGCACAGTTACCATCATCAGCATAATTTGTAATCAAATCAAAGGACCATATCAGTGTTACAAGAACTACTCCCATGAAATCATGCTAACTAGCATTAATTATGCTGTTTCTTTCCTGCATGTATCATGTAGCAGCCTCACCATGACTTTGCCCGGTATCATTTTCACATTAAATAGTCTATCATCATTCCACTTAATGCTTTTAAAATAATGCAGTGACCTCCCTTGCTGGAAAGAAACTTGTAGGGAAGTGGCACCTCTAAAATAATTCTCTGATGGACAAGACTAAAGAAACATGGGAGACTTCATGATTGAGGACAGGCAGACCTAAACTGATTTATGCTGGGCTCTAACGTGGCCTGGAAAGCAGTGGGTGAGGTAGGGTGGTGGCACGTGCATGGAAACCCCCAGGGTCTAAAGTAACTGCTGGGTGGGATACTGGTCTTACTGGGGTCTGGTTTTGGGGACAGGATGGCAACAGTTCAGCCTTATTTTGCAGACCTCTCATGGGATGGAGGCTGCTGGGGCTTGTGCCAAACTCAGACAGGTGCCAGCCTGTTTGACAGGGAAAAGGACTGAAGTCTGATTTTAACAGGTCTTGGCCATCCAAGTGCTACTCTTTTGCCTCAGGACCAATTGTTTCAAAAATTAGGTACAGCATCAATGAATTAAGTCTCTTACTGCAGCATAAATGAGAACTTACTTGGTCCTGTTCTAGCCATGCAGAGACCTTTCAGTTATTCAAGAAAAAGACATTATAATAGAGCAAACTATTATTATTTTCTTACTGTCAGTGTTTGCTTCTCAACATTATTATTATTTACTCTAGCACTGGGCTGGCAATTTTCCTGTGCATTTTGGAGCATATGAACTCCTAATAATGAAAGGTCTAACTGTCCCTAGTTGTGTTAAGTATGGTTAAGCAAACTAAAAATAAAATGATTTGATTTTCCAATAGCACGTATTCTCAATTACACTTTATCACAGTTTACAAGCTAATTCACTACTCAGCTAATTCTGAGCTATGGAGATAGCTCAGAATGACCAAATATATTTCAGCTGCAGCAATGGCACAGGGAAGAAAAGAGATGTTGAGTCAGGGAGCAGGAGGACCTACAAGTATAAGCAGGTTAGGAAGGAAAAATTCTGGCCTGATGCAAGTATCTACACCACATAAGATCTTTACCAAGCCAACCTCTTGCTAGTCTCAGCCAGAGATGAAAACATTTTCATGTATTTCTTTCCTATTTCAGTCTCACTCTTCTGATGGGCTACTCTTCCCATTGCTTTTCAGGTTTGAATCATAGAATCCTAGAATGGTTTAGGTTGGAAGGCACCTTAAAGATCATCTAGTTCCAACTGCCCTGCCATGGGCAGGGACACCTTCCACTAGATCAGGTTGATCAAAACCCCATCCTATTTGGCCTTGAATCCAATTTAGTTAAACTGATGCAAAGTAATGAGTGAACATTCTTATGTCAGCTTAGAATATATTAAAGGGTTTTCCTTGAATTTGCAAATCAACCAGTAGAAGCTAAGCCTTCATAAGCCAGATTTAAATTGATTTGAGAGAGTTCATGCCCAAATCACTCTGGTAGTTAAACTAGTGCAGCTTTTGCTGCTACCAACTTTTGCTCAATTTGTGAATGCTTAATAAAGACCTGGAGTGAGGTCACCAGATGACACAGGAATAAGAGTTTTCTTAGTAGTGCAACATCGCTTTGTGCCAGCTGAGGATCTGCAGTTTGCTTTTGGTTTATTTTGTGAATGACCTTTAAAATACTGCCTGTGTTTGCTGAAACGAGTGTGGTGAATAAAGGAATTCAGGTTTGGGTGCCCAGATGAATAGAGCCTTTTAAATCTGTCTTAGTACTAACAAAGAGAAGAGTGTTCTAAACTAGATTTGTGTGATCTTCATCCGCAAAAAGAACGTGATTTAGATAATCACAAGGTCGGTGGGACAAAGCCATAGATCCTTAATTCTGGTCATCCACAGATGTGGCAAAGTATGGGTACAGGGTTTTCGTAAATTGTTCTATCATCATATTTCCTCCGTTATCTCAGTCGTTAGGCTCTCTAGCCTTCAGTCTGTCTTACTGCAAGGGTATTGCAATGAGAACAGTTGATTGCTAGGCGCTCAGTGCATGGACTACACATTTTAGTCACTGATGATTCAGACCAAAATTCTGTCCACAGGAAAGCTTTACCCTGAATATACCTCAGTATGAATACTGTAGCATTTTTGTTGGCCTTAGCAGAGATATTTGGGATCATCAGACAACGTAAATTGTTTTATGTGTACTTTTAACACAGATTTGCTTTATCTTGCTATGCAATCTGCAAGATTAGCAGCGAACAGCTCATATAGAACACAGCTGTCATCATCTATAAGTCATGCATGATGCAAGCATTTAAATAAAGTGTTTATCTAGAAAATAATTGATTAGTACACTAAGCAGGTAGGCTTAACAAATAAACAGGTACGCTGTGTGGATATAGCCATGCTGGCAAAGGAATGCAGAAGAGAAAGAGATGGATGCACAAGATGGAGCAACAAACACAAGCTACATGGTTTTAATGTTAATCCCAACATTCTGCATTAAAAGGAAAGATTTTATATATTCATTCATTTGCTTTTGCTGTCCTTAGGATTTCTAATTTTTGCTTCAATTATTAGTGAAAAAGTCCCTAAGAACTTTCCCAGTCAGTCTCATCTTAATACATGTCAAAAGCAGGGAGCAAACTTGTACCTTGGTTATTCCCCTGATACGCCTTATAATTGAGAGGTAATTGTTAGCCAGATGCTTCCTTGACAAAAAGCTGTTTTTTAAAGCACAGTATGACAAGTTAGGCAGCAGGATTAGTTTATCATTAAATCCACCAGAGGATAAAGTGATAATGATACAATTGCATTCAAGACAAAGAAAGGATTTCTGATTTTGTTGTTTTGATACAGCATTATCATTCATTTCCTTTGGCAGATGAAATGAAGACAAAACCATGTGCAACAGTTCCCTGTTACATGCTTGATGTCACACAGCTGAGCTTTGATCGACGCTTTATATACTCTTACCCTCATCCCTTCAAATCGTGACAATGCTCTTAAAGGTCGCAGAGCTCGAAGGGTCCTGAGGGATTTAATGGGACCCATCTCAGAGTATCCAAGTGTACTGGCGACGAGGCTTATTAAAGAGACCTGAGTGGAGACACAAAGCAAAAATCCAATCTGTTAGTACACTCCTGCCATTTTTCTTCTCTTCATAGAATCGTGGAATCATTTAGGTTGGAAAAGACCTCTGGGATCATCAAGTCCAAACTTCATCCCCACATCTCCCTGACCACTAGACCATGTCCTGAAGTGATACATCCACTCATTCAGACTTTCCTTCCAGGAGAGAAACTGCTGGTTAGTGAAACTGTGAAAAAAAATTCTTAAATGGAAGCCGTTAAATTAAATAGACACTGAAAAAGGGATTTTTTTACATCCACACATATACAGAACTCTTGCCAACTCACAAAAATTTGTTTCCACTGTAATGCAAAATATATAGAAATACAGGCTTCAAACGTTGTTGGCTTTCTTTTAACTAAGCACACAGAAATCCTCCTAATGTCAGCTTGCACAAAGTGCATGAGAAAAGAGAACCACTGCTCTGTGACGCCTGTGCTGTAGGTTACCTGTACACTGCTCAAGGTGTGTGCATCCTCTGCTATTGAAAATGCGAGTCTCATAAGTGTTGTAATATATTCTAGATGAAAGCACCTGTAAGATGTAACCATTTCCAGCAGAGAGAAAAGATTTTAGCATTACTATTCAATTACTAATCTTAAACTTACTGATTAGAAACAAGTATTCTAGATTGCTGATAGACTTAACTTTATACCAAAGACTCTAAAAGAATGATGTGCTTGATGCTTTGATTCTGCACTTTTTCACTTTTTTTTGGTTTTTGCACAGCCTCTAAAAGAGAAAGAAACTTGACAGGTGCTCAACATTGAACTTCAGCTCCTTCAAAGACTATTTCTTTGAAATAAACTATCTATTACCAAATCTGGAGACAGCATGGAGGGGTTCCAATGCTCTATATGATCCCAGAGCTTTTTCAGTACCCAGTTGGTCAGAAATGTAGATACTATCAGGCACAGGACTTGAGTCTGGATGAACTAATGGCAGTAGAGATTACAGGTCAGATTAACAAACACATGGAGCAGCTGAGTTTTGCATGCTCAAATCAGTGTTTGCAGATGGAATTCTTATGGAACAGGGAATGAGAAACAAACAGTTCTCCAACACCATAGGTATCATGCCAATTTGCATGTTTTTAAAAAAGAACCAAAATTAACCACCACATACTATAAAGAATCTTTTTCTTAGGAGAGACCTGTGCATATTGCTCATCACAGTTCCCTTACTCCCATTTTATTTTAGCTGTTTTCACATCCCTGGTTGTCATAGTATCGGATTATTTCATAGTCACCAATGTGAGTTGTGCAAAGCTTATCTGGAAGGAGTAGCCTTTATTGCCATTTTAAAGACGGTAACAAAGTCTAAAGCCAGGAATTCTTCACCACTACACGAAAAAATAGGTGCTGAACATGAAAGGAAACTCTGGTCTTCTCCATGAAGACAGACAGCTCTGGTGGAAAACCTTCCTTTTCATTTTACGAAGGGATAATTTTTCCTCTGAACTGCACTGCTGGCTGACCAGCCCAAAATCACTCATGAGGTTTGTGATAAAGCAGGGTAAGACAAGGCTGGTCCCCTAAGTCACAAGCTAGTGTCCTCTATGGAGCAACCTGTCTCCTGCATATGCATTCATTTATGTACAAGTGCTGTCTACACAGCTAAGCATCTTTGTAACACTCACTCAATTCATTAAATTATTTACCTATTGATGGCCTTATTGTGGCATGTGGGTGACAGCAAGCCTAAAGGCAGGAGGTCTCAGACACACAAAGCCTCGGCTGGATGCAGTGGGCTGGGTATCTGCTGGGATAAGACTGCCCACCTCTGCAGACGACTAAGTGGCACAGAGGCTGGCTGTCATCCTTTAACATGTCACTCTTTAACAAGGTGTGACACAAGCTCACCTCCCGTGTACAGACACAGCAGCTGATGTGGAAGGAAGGTCTTAATAAACACTTCTGCATTTTAGTGGTGAGTGTGCTATAGAAATATCACGGTAGACACGGAAACTGGATTCAAGGTCTGATATCATAGGCCCTTTGGATGCTGGGGAGGTAAAAGTCACCACCAGTGAAGCCTTTGCTTCAAGCTCTAAGAAAGCATACCTGAACTTGTGCCATGAGCATGCCTAAGAAGTTATTTTAGAGTAAGTTTGATGTGCTTCTTCTACCTAAATCCTACTCAGCCAATACTCACAGTTAAAGATTAAAATATTTGTTTGACTTAAGAACCACCTTAAACTCACCAGCACTTCCAAACTGAGGCAGGACCCATTTTCTGTGTTCCCTGTTTCTTACCAGCCTTTATTACATCCTGTACTCTGAAGCTGCATTAACATGCAGTCCAAAGCCTTCTCCTTTCACTCTCCCCACTGACTTAATGTTGCCTAAATAATGAGAAGGGCTGAAGGACTTGTCTAATAGCAGTAAGCAAATGCACAGCATACTTATATACTAAAGTCATTCAAATAAGTCATCTTTAAACTGTAATATAACTAGCATTACTGAGATACTATGACAGGACCAACACTGTGGCACATATTTCTGCCTTTGGTGGAAAGTCCAGTGCAGAAGATGGCCTTAACCTCACAAAGCCTTGGAGCTTCCTACCCAGAAAGATTGGAGGTAAAAGAAAAACAGCTCAGTGATAGCATGCTTAGTGACAGAAACCAAGATCTATATACTCACATGCCATTTGTAAAATGAATGTAGAGATTTCAAAGAAGCACCCAACACCCTTTGCTAGCTTTCACCACAATGACTGAAAGTCAGATCTTCTCAAGGTCTTCACACTGTCTTCGTTTGTGCACCTGCATGCTTCCTCCCTCATCCTGGATTTATGTCCTATAACTGCCCTTTCTCTCAAGGCAGAAGGTGTTCTGTTCAAATCCAGCAAGGCCAGACTTCGGATCTGTGAGGGTTACCATTTCCTTTAGAGTGTCGTAAATGTCACCTTGAAACACATCACAGGTGCTGTTGTCCTCCTGACACAGATTTACACAGCCTTAGATACCTCTTCAGAGGATTAGGCCATGAAGCTGTGTGATATTAGGCAATGATTTACAAGGCTGGAGTCAGAACCAAGTTTGAGACAACTTGCTTACATGCTTCGATGTTAGTTTTGAAGGTATCCCCGTCAAATTTTATTTATAAGAGAATTACTAACGCAGAGACTTGGCCATTTAGACTTGATTAAAAGTGACCCGGAAGGCTATTTTTAGGAAGAAAATCAAGCAGTTTTCAAAATTGGTGCTGACTGCCCCACATAATCACAACAAAAGGTGAAGTCAGCTGTTTCTGTTACTTTTTTTTCCTGTTACAAGGCTGTGAAGCCCAGAGCTGCCCTACGATTTTGCCTTGTGGTCTGCTCAGTATCAGAAACGTGCTGGCACCCAGAAAACACCTCCAGGGTCAATGTAACCTCCAGGTTCACAATATGGCACATATTTCTAATCCTTTCAGTATCCGTCTGCAAATAGCTTTGTAGGTTTTTCAGAAAAAAAATGCCTCTGAAGACCAGGCAGCACTGTGACATTGTGGAGAGCAGGTGAATCCCAAGGAGTCACTATTGCCTGGAACCATTTCCCATAAAATGCCCACCTTGCTTGAGCTTTCACCTCATCTTCACCTTTCACATGGCATATGTGAGAACAGGTAAGCTACGGAGTCTCTCATCCTCACATGCACTTCTCCTGACCCAAGAAGCCTTATTATTGTTCTCATTTGCAGATGCTCTGTTTCTAGCATTTCCCTTGAGGGTCTTCCCAGAATCTGTTAGATCTTACTAAAAAAGCTTTTATAGCTTTCTGTCTGAACCTTCCTTACCCTTAACTTAAGCAAGTAATAATATCCTTCACATTAGCTCCAGACTCTTCCTTGATTTGTTGTTCATTTGGTGTCTCTGAAGTCCCCGGACAATGTTGTCACTGGAAGTTTCTATCTATTGTGAAGCCCAGTGTACAACCTGGCCAGAAATGAGGGTTCCTAAGGTGGGCAGTGGTCCTTATAGAACAGCATATGCAATCTGGTCTCCACAGACACTAACGACAAAAGCCTCACAAACTGCACAGGCTAGGATTTCAATCTTCCCTTTTGCTTTCATGGAATCATAGAATCATTATGGTTGGAAAGGACCTCTAGGATCATTGAGTCCAACCTTCATCCCAATATCTCCCTAACCACTAGACCATAGCCTCAAGTGCTACATCTGCTCATCTTTCAAACACCTCCAGGGATGGTGACTCCACCACCTCCCTGGGCAGCCTGTTCCAGTGCCCAACCACTCTCTCAGTAAAAATTTTCTTCCTAATACCTAATCTAAACCTCCTCTGATGCAACTCGAGGTCATTTCCCCTCATCCTATCATTAGTAATTTGGGAGAAGAGACCAACACCAGCCTCGCTACAACTTCCTTTTAGGTAGTTGTAGAGAGCAATAAGGTCTCCCCTCAGCCTCCTCTTCTCCAGACTAAACAGCCCCAGTTCCCTCAGCCACTCTTCACAAGAATTATTTTCCAGACCCCTCACCAGCTTCATTACCCTTCTCTGGATCCGCTCCAGCACCTCAATGTTCTTCTTGTCCTGTGGTGCCCAGAACTGGACACAGTGCTCAAGGTGTGGTCTCACGCGTGCCGAGTCCAGGGGGACAATCACCTCCCTACTCCTGCTGGTCACACCATTTCTGATACAGGCCAGGATGCTGTTGGCCTTCTTGGCCACCTGGGCACATTGCTGGCTCATGTTCAGCCAGTTGTCCACCAGCACCCCCAGGTCCTTTTCTGCCAGGCAGCTTTCCAGCCACAGTTCCCCAAGCCTGTTACGTTGCCAGCAGTTGTTGTGATCAAAGTTCAGGACTCAGCAATTTGGTAAGATGTCTGCATGTTTAAAGCCATTTTGAGTGTTTATTACTTGACATTTTTAGGGGCCTTTCACATGCCTTTGTTGCCACAGGAACCACTGATTGAATGGAGGGGAATTCACGCCCTCCTCCCAAAATTTTTAGTTGCACAAATCATGGCAAATATCTTTTGCTGTAAGCAACACCCCAGGGCTAAACTTGTCTTCTAATTGAGTTGCAGCTTCACTTCCTTCAGAAAAGCTGTAAAATTTGAGAAAAGCTGGAAAAGAGCAGAGATCTAAGGAGGTGATAGCCTGGATGAAGAAAACACTAATTAAAGTGTTTGACATTTCTTTTTAAAAAATGTTTTAAGTGACCATAAAGTCTCTGCTGAGAGTTAAACTGTGTTTCCAAGGAAGAGCAGTAATTAAGTGCTGCCTTTTTTTGTGCATCTAACACCAGTGATCTTTTTCTGTGTTTGTGTGGAAGGTAGCTGATTACAAATTTGGTCCCTCTGCTTCCTGAGAGGTCAGTCAAAGCAGACCCCACTGAGGTTCACCAACTGGTGACACTTCCATATTTCTGTAGCAAAATTTAGGATGTTTGCAGCTTCACAGGGAAAAAAACATCCTATAAATCTCTTGCATTAGAAAGTCCAGAATAACGGAGAACCAGCTCATAGTTCTCTAGGCTTCTAACCTACTGCACCCTCCCTGAACCCTGTAAGATGTAATAAAACAGGAAGCAAACTTGCCTAGGAGGCAGAAAACAAAAAGTTCTATTAACGTTTGATTTTTATCAAGGCAAAATATTCCCAGAAGTATGTGAAGAACTTATTGATGTTCTTCAATAACGGACTTGTTGCTTTGTAAATTTATTTAAATAGCTTAAAAGATAAGGGATTAGAGAAGCAGGGACACTTGCAGAGCAACAAATGTGACTTGGATTAGTCTGAAAGCAGAGACAATCAGGGAATTTTAGAGAACTACATAAAAGAAGTGCAAAGATAACAAGATAACAAGATAACAATGAGATTTAGTGTCAGTGAATTCTAAGTATCTCTCACAGAAGGGGAAAAAAAATTAGGGTTTGTGTGCTTTAGAAGGTGATATTATCTGTCACTTTTCAAGAGATCTGGGAAAATGCAGAAGTCTCACTTCTGCTCAATGTGTAAATGGTTAACAAACAAAATCGTGTTAAGAATAAAGTATTATCATGCTCTTAAAAATCAACAACATTACTTCATTTACATTGCAATTGTGCAGAGTACTCGTCAGAAATATGTCTGTATGAAATAAATGTTTCTGAGAAGGTTGAAAAGGCCGTGAAAAACCTTTCCTATAAGTGGCTTCCTATAAAGCCACGACTGTGTTTATTTTTCTCCTTTAGAAAAGAGACAAGTAAAAGAACATATGAAAGTGTTTTAAAACTGTAATAAATACTATAATAAAATATGGACTAACTAGCTCAGAGGCATTAGCTCTTGCATTTCCTGAAGAATACTCTCTCTTCTCTCTGGTACTCATGCCCATGTCCCTTGTCCCACTGCATCCTAGAGGCTCTTCCAGATGAGGCTCCATGATTCATGTACCTTAAGAGAAAGGCAATTGCACGTTTTCTCTTTGCAACTTTATTGAACAAGTCAAACACCTCACACCATTTAACTGAAAAATGAAATGTATTGTTATATAGAGTGACTGAGATAAAGAGTTTAGATTAAAGAATATCAAATAAAATCATCATTTAAACTTTTCATTAATAATGAATCTTGTGGAAAGGATATGTTAAAATTAATGTTTTAAAGTGTAAACCAGGATCTGTAGAGTACCCAGATTAAACATATGGGTAGATGTATACTTGATGCAGCAGTTTTCTTTCTTACTGAGCACTTATGCTACTGTTGATCTTGCTGGATAAAAGTTTAGCTGTTCTTATTAGTTCTGATGGGTTAGTGGACTAATGAGAATTCAAATCTGATTTAAAGTGACACTGCTATATTTTGGGGTTTTTTTGTTTTACTTACCTTCCTTGTCTTCCAAGACTGTATTTCAGAGAACAGAAATCCATTAAATAATGAGTAAAAAAATTCAGTTTCCTGGAATCAAAGTGGTTTTTTTACTACTGAGCAAAGTCAAGGCATATAGCAAGGCATATAGCAAGGCATATTCATGGGTGAAAAATATTGTAGATATTATGTGAAATTTTAATTTATAAAGTTCTCTGTGATTAGAATTACCAGAACTTCCCATCACATTTCATTTTTGTTACAATAAAGTTAGAATAAAAATCTTAATTATCCTGTCTCCTCAGAACTGTAGCAGTTTTTGATTTATAAGATGGACAGTATCTTCACATCAATGACAGATATTAATTTTATTTGTTTCTCCACTAAGGAACAGGACAGATTGTGTCTCTCAGGTCTACATTACAGACTAATTCCACATTCCAAACCTCAAAGGTAACCTTGCTTACTGTAGGCACACAGGACTGTACTTCAGGACACAGCTGAAAAGACAGAAATAAGGAAGGAGTTCTCTCAGCAGAGACAGATTTTGCTTAGAGTGTTATGACAGCAGAAAGTTTCTGACAGCCTTATCTGCCCTCCTCCAGTCAAAGTGATAACATGGATGTGTAAATATACATGGAGATCACCACAGTGCAGCAAAAATACCACTTTGGGGTTGAAATGGAGCCACCTACTGGTACCGTGGCTATTTATTTATAGGCTTCTAGCTTAGAACTTTAGAAACTGAAAATCTAAAATTAAGGTAATACTTATGAAATAGAAATTTTCATATTTTATATAATGAAAGGGCAAACCAAAGATAATGTTGCCAGCAAATTCTTAGGTTTAAAACATGTATACTTTGGCAGTTCTCAGTGACTTTGGTGATATATACAGTAACTAGTTCTTATTTTCTGAGGCATTTTAGCATTTTGTTTGCTAAACTTGCAAAGGTATGAAATGGCTGTGGTTTTGTTTTTCTGCAAAAGCCAAGAAGTTTTCTCATTAACATTATCTTTTGCTTCAGCTTCTCATTTTATTTTAGCTCCCACAGTAACTAAGCTTGTTAGGGAGTTTCAGCCAAACCAGCCAGATGCTCCTAACTCCCATAACATTTTGTCAAGTCCTCTTATGGACCCTTGAACAATGGGTTGTAGTCCAATACAACCAAACTGAACCTGAAACACCAAACAGATGATAAACAAAATACAGACAAAGAAAGGGAGGGTAAATTTGGCACTTGAGAGATGAAAATCCATGTGCTTATTGCTCACATTTTCATTTCCACTACTGGCATCCAAATGTTGATTTGATTACATGAGATTTTTTATGCAATATTTAATTCTGTAAACTTGAATGGTTAAGGCAGAACTTTTTAGCTTATGGATAATAGTATTCAAATGCTTTTTGGAAAAAAAAACCAACAAACAACAAACAAAAAGCAATCTTCAACAGGAGTCTGAAAAAAGAATTTTTCCTTAGGCAGGTGAAATAGGAATTGCCTTTAATATAGGAGAGCTATCTATCCACCAGTGGACCCATATGTGTCCCAGACCATCTGCAGCAAGTGCAGAGTATCATCTTCATCCGTGAAGCAGAACATTTTTGAGAGGGAGTGCAGCTGAAAAGCCAAGAAGCGCAGATATAGGTCAGGGAGAGTCATACCTCTCATGAGCCAGGTCCACTCATAAGTTGGATGGGAATTTTGCAGATATGTGTTATACCAGATGCATTTTCATGACCACCTATTGATCAGATTGAGGAAACACAGTGCAAAATGTTAAAGGTAATATGCTAAATATGTAGATAAATAGGTCTATGTGCCAAATTCATTTTTCTGTTTCAATTCCATCCACTAAAGTGCATGGGAAGTGCTGCCATCTGTCAATGTGATTAGAATTATTTTTTAATACTTTGACTGGTTGGTGCCAGCACCCTAGGATTCACATCTGATATGATTTTACATTGATTTAAATGGTTTCAAAATTAAATAAATGGGGAAAGTGCCCATAGTTAGGTTCAGCTTTCTGAGAATGTTAAAGCAAGATAGTAAGTACCATTAATGAATACCTTACTGAAATTCAATATGACCATGTAATCCCAAATACAATATTGGCATTGCTAGTAACGGGCCGTAAGCTTGGTACTAAGCTGGGAAGGTCTCAGGACTGAGGTTTTTCAGGCTTGGTCTGTCTGTAATATTCTTGACCTGTAATGTGGTGTAGCTGTGACAATAATTTAATCTAATTGGCTAATTTGTTCTACTTTTGTTTGCCTCTGTGTGGTACAATGCTAGTTTTATACACCTACCAGAAACTAGAAGTTATTTTAGATAGAGTGAGGTATTTATGACTCTTAACATGAGAAATGTCGGGGACAATGTAACTGAGGAAGATGAAGTTGACCTTGACAGCCTTCCAGTATACCCTTGAAAAGACAGAAGAAGTGGATGAAGAATGTTGTAAACAAGTTTGAGGAAGTAGTTGACCACTGAACAGGATGTAGAAGAGGACATGAATGTTGGCAAATAACTACCAATCACTATTGTAAAAACAAATATTTAGCCAATAGAAAATGTACACACTTGCTAGGGAGGATATAAAAACGAATGCTTTTTCTTCTCCCTCACCATCGCCATCTTGGCTTTTGCAACTTAATAAAGACCTCTCTTTACATAAACTTTTGTCGTAGCCATCTCTACTGCGACAGAGAAATACAGGCCTGGTAGGATAGCAGAGGTCTTGAGAAGCAGAGATGTAGGATGCACAAGCATGAGGCAATAAGTGATGGGGTCCCAGCTTTGCACTGCAGATCCCACAGCTATAAACAACTCACCCGCAGTCAGTTAGAGAAATACTAAACTACAGCTGGACCAAAGTGCTTCTAGAGGTAACAAAGAAAGGAATATCTCACGCAAGTAAACAGGAACATATAGACAAGGGCTAAAGAAGATGTGGGCCCTCTTCAGAAGGAAACAGGAGACCTGGTAATGATGGATATGGAGAAGGCTGATGTACTCAATGACTTCTTTGCCTCAGTCTTCACTCGAAAGGGCTCTAGTCACACTGCTCAAGTTGCAGAAGCCAAAGGCAAGGACTGGGAGAAGGTAGATCTGCCCACTGTAAGTGAAGATCAGGTTCGAGACTATATAAAGAACCTGAAGGTGCACAAGTCCATGGGAGTTACTGAATGCCGCCTTTGCCTCTGTGTACACTGTTGGAGGCTGTCCTCAGGAGCCTTAGTCCCCTGAGGCCTCAGAGGAGGTCGAGATAAAGGAGGAGTTTGCCCTGGTCGAGGAGGACTGGGTTAGGGACCAG
>JAVSBS010006146.1:25419-64173 GCA_033124195.1 Coracias cyanogaster
GACTCCACCACCTCCCTGGGCAGCCTGTTCCAGTGCCCAACCACTCTCTCAGTAAAGAATTTCTTCCTAATATCTAAAGTAAACCACCCCTGACGCAACTTGAGGCCACTTCCTCTTGTCCTATCATTAGTAATATGGGAGAAGAGACCAACACCAGCCTCACTACCACCGCCTTTTAGGTAGTTGTAGAAAGAAATAAGGTCTCCTCTCAGTCTCCTCTAGACTGAACAGCCCCAGTTACCTCAGCTGCTCTTCATAAGACATGCTTTCCAGACCCCCTACCACCTTCGTTGCCCTTCTCTGGACCCGCTCTTTCCTCAGATCATCTCAGAACAGCCCAACAAGAGCCCAGCCTCAGCACTCTCAGCGACTTCCCAAGATTTACTCCACCCCTAGAGAGTGGCAACCCTGAAAAGAGTCAGCATTTACTGCCCAGCTCAATGGTAGTTTCCCAGCAAAGCTCAGGCTCCAGGCAAAGCCACGTTGATGTTACTTACACACCTTTGGCTTCTTCTTGCCATTGTAGACAGGCAGGAGGTGTTGATCTCTCTCTGATTCTGGCATTTTGGGAAGATTTTTTCCCCTGTTCCTTACTTTCTTTGTGCAGAGCTAGTTTTATCTATGTATCTATCAACATATTATATCAATAATTATATTATATCTAGAAATAAATTATATCTATATACCTATAAACCTGTATTTCTATATTCTTACATATTCCTATATGCAAGTTTATTTCTGTAGATTTTACAATGGTTTTGTATAACAGCTTCCTGGAGCTGAGTAAAGGCAGAGATAAATGAACCCCACAGTTTTCATTTTTGCCATTTTCAATGTTATGCTCAAGGAAAAAATAAGAGCTTTTAAATTGTGACTGCACTGAACACTAGGAATACCAGCCATGGGGATTACCAGGCCTGTGGCTGCTTTTTTGAAAGCCAACCTCCTGCCATCTATGTGGCTTAGTGGAATTATCACCACAGGTCTAGAGTGCCCTATTGTATGACAATCATATGTGTTTCCAGGGCAAAATCAAGAAGAATCAATGAATTCAGACTGCTAGAACACAGCAATGATCTCTGAAGAGCGGCTAGCCTCACTCTCAAAGTTATTGATAATATAGAATCATAGAACTGTTTTGCTTGGAAGAGGCCTTTCACATCAAGTCCAACCGTTAACCCAGCACTGCTAAGTCACCACTAAACCATGTCCCTCAGCACCACATTTCCATGGCTTTTAAATCCCCCCAGGGATGGGGACTCACTCCAGCACCTCAATGTCCTTCTTGGAGTGAGGGGCCGAAAACTGACCCTCGTCTTGCTGGCCACACTAGTGCTGATGTTCTAATATATTCTAATGACAGTAATGTCTGAATTTCTTACTTACTTTTAACAATCCACTACTAGATTACATTTGACTGAAAACCAAAAAAAAAGTCTTTTCTAGGAATCAGGACTTTTTTTTTTTCAGTAACTGCCACTTTTTTGTTTTACTGTTTTAGTGGAATATTGTCGTTCTGGAGATGAGAAATACGACTCACGTATTTGTACCCAGGTGGCACCCATGTAGTGTTCGGTTCCCAAGTGTGCTCACAGTAATTCATCAGTTAACAGATATGCAGCATTTTGGACTATTAAATTGTTCCCTGTGAACACACAGAGATAAAGTTAAACAATAAGTATATGTATCTTCATCATCTGACAGTGACTTAAGAAATCAGTGATATACACCAATACAAACCCCAGTAAAGCTGTCAGAAGAGAATTTTAAGGCTGCAGAAAAACAAGCATGAAGTAGGAAGTGCAACAATGCAGGTTCCTTCCAGCACACACAGAGAAAATGGTCTTTAGTCAAGAGATCACAGAGTCTTTTTCCCAAGGAGCTATTGCATTTATAAAAGTACTGGGGTTCCTTCTATATGCATGTCTTTTAACAGCATATTAGCAGCATGTACAGACTCCCAAGCCATGAAATTGGGCTGGTGGCAGTAAACTGAAGGGTGCAGTGTTTGGGAGCAGTATTTCACGTGAGGCTGGCAGAGTTTCCTAGAGCCAGGAGGTGGGTTTCAGCTGGAATGGAAGCTGCTCCTCTCTCCTTTTTGCATCCCTTCCCACCAGCCTAAAAACATATAATTTCAGATAACCAGCAAGCAACCACTGGACTGAGCTGGAAGCAGACCTGAGCAGCACCACTGAAAAGCAGATGCTACTCAGCATAGACTGCATCTCTGAATTAGGCTCAGATCAATGCTAAGATGAAGTAATAGCAGAGCCCAGGGAACAAGGAGATCTGCCTGAGCAATAGTAAAAATCCTCCTTGGGTGGTCATACAAATCCTAAAACCCATGAGAGCAATGGGAACCTCTACTAGATGTCTGCACGCTGCAGCACACAGCTGTGAGCAATACCCTGCAAGCTGCTGTCTCGGGGAGAAGAGGAGACCTCCTTCCCGGTTTGGGCAACAGCATATGTTTTCTGCAGTCAGGGATTTCATCAAATTAACCTGCTTGTTCAAATTGGAGGGGAGGCAGCAGGAGAAAAAAAAAGGACATCCAAAAAGGAACACAGCAGCTGAGTTGAAAGCTCTGGCCACTTATTTAAATAAGCAGTTTCAGCTAATGCAGGTCCCCAGTGCTTTCAAATAGCCTTTTGTGTGCCCCAGGAACACCTGCCTCTCCCTCTGTAATTGTGTTTTTTTAAAAAAAAAAAGTAGAAGAAAGGGAGCTTGGATTAGTTTGGGTGCCTCTTTTCAATCCATTCAGCTTTCTCCTGACCATTGCTGCCAAGGATAGGACTACCCAAAGAAATCCTCACAACCTGAGCAGCAGCAGTGTCTTTAAGAGCTAAACCTGAGGTCCCAAGCTGCTCCCCTTGATTTGAAATGGAACAACATTAGGTCTGTACCCCAACTGCAAACTGGAAAAACCACAGGGAAAGGCGAAATGGCAACAAAAATATTAAGTACATGGAAATTCTTACTGGCACTCTGAAATACTGCTGGGAGAAAAGGGCTTGTAATGAGGGTGGTATTGCCTTTAGTATCCCACCACTTCAGAGCAGATGTTTATTATCACCTTATTTTTAATAATATCTCTTTACCTTTTCAGTCTGACATTGCATTTTCTGCCATACAGATGCCCAAGTGTATGATTCACCTGCCAATCCAGAAATTGCATGTTATGAATAAGGGCACAAAGTTAGTGTCTTAAAATCAGGACACTAGAGAGAGACTAAGGTGACGTAAACCAAATTCCCACCTGTGCTATCTGTTTCCTTGAATCATAACCCTCATGTTCAGGTGAAGAGTACGAACTTCTTAGGACTGCTCTGGAGTTAGTCCACGGCATGGACATGAAAGCCCATCTGCAAATGAGTTAATGAAGAGCTTCTCTCCCTGGCAGCGCAGGTCATTACTGCTTGTGGAATGCTCTCCTCTATTATAATATGATGGGCCACACAAGTGCCTAGATTAATTATAAACAATAATTACCTCCTGGAAAGCCCAATGCTACTTATAACTCAGGTTAAAAAAGGCTGTTACATCACCTACTCATGTTCTTTTCTCCACGACATTCCCTCTTCTTTTTTTTTTTTTTTTTTTTTTAATTTTTTTGTTTCCTCATCTACTATTTGAACTAAGGCCATGAAACTCTGTTAATCTTACATCTTCTCAGCTTGTTTCCTGGTACTTACGTCCACGTTTTTCAAGGCAATGTTTCCTTTTCAGAGGGCAGCCTTGTTGCAGACAGGATGTGCCACTCCTGTTGGCTTACATGCTTTTAAATAAATCATTCCTGCATCCTAATTGCTTCCTGGTGGTTTCCAGAAGAACCTCTTTATGTCTCGCTGTTCTCTTAATCTGTCACCTCCTTTACACCTGCTCAGGCTTTTCTAACAACTCCAGTCAATTCCCAAGGCAGATGGCTGCGAATCAAGAATTAAGCCTCAGCTAATTTCTGAGGGCGAGTCGAACGACCTGCTGCTGAGAATTACATCTAGCGAGGCAGCAAGCTGACTTATTGATTTGCACTTTTCCCACCACACCCTTTCCAAATGGATTTTCAGCTTGTCTAAATTCACCTTGTCACTGTGAACAGACACCTTTGCCAGACCTCTGGGTCCCACTGATCAGCCCTGGGTAGGGATGGCAGAAGGACTGCTGTGAGAACCACATGACCCTCCTTGATCAGCCAAACCTTGGCCAAGACCCAAAGTCTTTTTCCTTGTTGCAGCTGTGGTGGCTGTGCAGGTGCAGCTGCCTGGAAAAGTCTGCTATTTCTACTAGGATTTAGAGCAAAAGAATTTCATCATCACCAGCTACCTTCTGCTTCTCAACTAGATGCCATGCGGAGACAGCCTTGATTTAGGGCACCTGAAGAAGAAAGATATTCTCCCCTTAAAAAGATCTCCAAAGACACCACACAATTCATCCCATCTTGATGCTGAATGCTGCTGTCAGGAGTAGACAGAAAATGCTTGATTATTATTTATTAGTTGAAGACAGCATTATAATGCCAGGGGTGGACATAGTGATTACTGGGAGAACGTTCCCCCGGGTGCTTGGCCCCATCAACCCTGCTGCATTTCCATCCCAGACAGCAGGAGCTGAGGTGCTGAGCTGAACGTATGCTTATTTGTGGGCAGGATTAGGATCAACCCTACCTACATAGAATGTGGGAAAAAAAAAAAAAGAGAAAGAGAAAAATAATAGAAAAATGTTTGCACAGTTTCCACAAGGTGTTATTCTGGATTTGCTTGATTCCCTAAAGCATTTATTTAATCAGATGTTCCAAATCAATATGAAAAATACCAAACTGATGTGGGAAATGTGACTGTCTTAGCTTGAAAATCATCTCTGTTTAGCTGAATTCTTGAATCTGATTGATGCTGATATTGTATTGAACATGCTAGGGACTCTGAAGAATTAGAGGATTCCCAATTTCTGCCAAAAAGGACAAAAGTACAAGTAGGTGTATATACTATGAGAGGGGTTCTCACCCTCATTTACTTTAGCATGAAGCACCCCAAAGCCGTCATACCAGGGCAGGAGGCCAGCACAAAGTTTCTACACCGCTGGGGCACAGCTTTCAAGTTTCATTCCAATTCCGTTAGTCTCTACCTCCCTAATATAGAATCTCTGACCCCTCTGCAGGCTTCTTCTCTCCCTTCACTTCTTCCTTCCCCCCTCTCCTGGCATCAGTCTTTTGAGCTGCACCTGGTCATCCTGGACACAGCCACCAGGTTGGTGGGAAGACTCTTCTCAGTCTGCAACAGCTGGCATTGCAGAAGTTCTGGTCATCAGGGAGAGGAACTGTAGGACAATTCTCCTCTGTCCCTGCACAGCGTGTGGGACTCTGTATGAACTGTTGCAGGCCACATGTCCCTTCCAGCTCTGATCCTTCGTGCAAGTGAGAACATCACTGTATAAGGAATTTGGCTGCTTCACTCACAGTAATGGAAAGCCAAGCAAGCTACATGCAAGAGCTCCAGGGTTTTATTCACTGTTTTCTTTTTAAGCATATTCTTCTAAAAAAGGACATTGAAATGTGCTCCATCTCTAAATAACTTCAAAAATAAAAATGGTTGGTAAACCTAGTTCAGTAGAATCTGAGTCGAGAAGGAGTTTTGTCACCATTTTCAGAAGTCGAAATTCTCCCTCAGTCATTGAAACTCTTCAATAATTGAAGCAATTCTTCATATTGAAATAATTTTCCAAGGTGTAGGCAGGAAGTGAGCTATGCTTACTGCTGGACTTTGTTCCTCACCTTCGTTTACTGTTCCTTTTCCTTCAGCTGCAGCATGCTTTGTTCTGCTGTGCCTTGTCTGAAACCGAGCTTGTGCTTCCACTTGGCAAAGCTTGGTGGCTCTCCTTTTAGCATCTATGTGGTAACTAACATGAGGTGCAAACCAAGATAAGACAAGACATTTGGATGTTTTTGCATGTGTTATGTTGAGATAAAATGTGGAGAGGCAGAAGGAAGATTTACAGCATTGCCTGACCTGCTAACACACATTAAGACCACTTATCTCATCTTCATGTCGATTTTTTTTTTTCACTTATCCTGAATTAGCTAATATGTAGGAAACCAGATTTTTTTTTTTCTTTTTCCTTTTTTTCTTCAAAGCAAGGCTCCCCGGCTTGTGGAGAGGGATTCTCTTTCCTATTAGTTATCTGGGAGGTTTATGCTATCAGCAAAGGCCCACAAGAATGTGCACTGAGACATCTTCAAAAATCCCATATGAACATTTGCTTTAAGGAATTGGAAGAAAACTAGTCAAAAAAATGAACTCTGAAGTAACTTGTTGTAACCCGTGGATTTCTAATAACTCACAGAAAGCACTAATAAATTCACTCTTAAGATGCTTCTTCAAGTGACAAGCTATATTATTTTTACTTTTACTTTGCCTTGGCTGTATTTTTGTCATTCTGTTCCTGTGTGCTTTTCTGAACAGAAACCAGATGAAATTTTGCCTGCTTTTAGAATAATTTCCCAAGAATACAAATTGGATTTCAGTGTTGTTTGGGAACAACTCATTACAGCAGATTGTGTAATTACTGGTAAAGCAAGCAGAAGTCACCTTACTAATCAACAGGGAATACAGATGGAAAAAACAATTGAAGTAATCATAAGCCATCAATATTTACTTCACACAGCAAGTTTTTAATTGTCACTTAAAGACAATACAACACAAGGGCATAATTTAATTCAATTTTTAACTAGGGATAGAAAGACAGTTTTAAATTGTTCATCTCAAACTCAAAGATTTTTATCTGCTTCTTAACCCATCTGGCAGTGAAGTATCCGAAGCAGAAATCTTAGAGCAAGAGCTTTCCAGGAAACTATCTTGGAAAATGTAGTATCTGTATTTTTTTAAGCATTCAGTGAAAGTGACGGTGCATTTAATGAGTGAACATCCATGAGCATTTCTCAAACAAGCAAAAATGAAATCTGGCAGCAAACAGGAAATATGGAAAGCTGCTCAATGGGGAATGCAGATCTCTTGGTACAAACTCAGCAGCTCCAGGCAAACACCAGGAACATATTGTGTTATAACCACTCACAAAAGGTATGGGAGGGGTGTGAAAAGTACGGATTATTTTAGTTCCATAAAAGCATCTACAAAATCCTGCCTAGTGAATGTGCTGAATAACTCATTTACGATGTCTGGCCTCCAAATCCATTGCCGAGTCTTGCTTGAACTATTTTGCAGGCAGATAGACTGCTTAAAGCTGTTGTGAGCCCCTGCCTCCACAGCTCTCTGGGAAAAGGGATGGAAGGAGTAATCTTCCTCTATGGTGACTCAACTGGAGAGAAACTGGTGGGGCATTAGGGCAAAAACTAAAAACTAGAGATGATATTCTTCTCCTCGCTACAGGATGTATCATTAGGACCTATCGCTGGAGATAGCTGAAGGGGAAGGAGGCTGCCACCATCTCTGAAAAAGCAATTGCTTAAGAAAATAGCTTTCCCCAGGTATCAAACTTTGAAAGATGGGATAATTGTAGAAAGAGTTGGTGGAGAAACCCTCATCTCCAAAATCAGTAAATGACAATCAGCATTTTTTTAAAGCCTGGATTGGGACTCACTTTTGGTCAATTAAATTGAACCCAAAAGCTCCAATGAAGATGATGGACTTGTGATAATGGACTTTTGTAGGGAGATGACATTAGTGTCCATTTAAGAGGATTTTTCTGTGTCTGTCATAGGCAATGAAACTTCACTGTGAGTTTTTTCCGAGCACTGTTGCTAATGAGTTCGGGACTTCATATCCCTTTCCCAAGAGCTTTCTCGTGACAGCGTCTGTAGGGTACCAGCCTCTCTCCCCTCTGCTTTTAATGCAGAGTGAGGAAGCTGTTGACTGCAACACCTCCAGTCTTTGAATGATGCTAAGCTCCAGACTGATGCCTTTCCCAAACTGACCATTGCAATGGAATAATCTACTCGCTGTCTCAGTCTCAGCAGAGACTCTCAGCAGAGACTGAGACAGAGCTCAGAATTAATTGGCTGAAGCTTAAACTAGATAAGCTCAAGATAACATTTATAGGTCAGAAGAAACAATTGAAAGGAACATCAAACATGACACCAGCATGCACAACCAGTGGAGTTTATCTGCCTCTTGTTTTAAACCCCAACTCTCTCTGCCTGTCACAGGACACACCTGGTTGAGAGCTGTTTTCATAAATGTTCATTTTTAATGCCATGTGTTTCTGTTCTCTGGCCAAGTTCAGACTCCTTGTTTAATCTACTTTGTATGAAGAGGTTTTAATTGCATGAATGCTTGGAAAATGTCTATTCTTTGTGAAAATATTTGCCTGTGCATCCTAGCAAAGAGGATTGTGCATAAACACCACTCCTGATGGTGATATTAATGTCTGTCTACCCTTCAGATATACTATGGTCTCTGCTTTTCCCTCATTTGGAAAGAGCTGTGATCTGAGTACCCATCATTCCAGCTCACGAGCGCAGAGAGGCTGCATTTGCAGTGTGGAAGGGGCTTACTTTTAGCAGTATACTTGTTCTTTGCAGGGAGGTGACAGGTATAGATGTATATACTGTTTATTCAGTATACCCAAATTTCAGCAGACATCTGAGGCATCTTTCCCAGCTGCCCTAAGGTCAAATGAGCTTGTATTTTGTGGTTTGATGACCCCTTTCTCCCAAAGAAATCTGTTGCAGAGTTGTTGATAGGACTTTATTGTATTGCTGTGTATTTAAAAGCGCTCTCTTTTCTGGCTCTGCTACACTAGCACACTTCTTTGAGATGCAGAGAAGCCCATTATTAGAGATCATCCTTTAGGGATCCTACATCCAGCAAAAATAGCTGTCAGTTTGTGGATTACTGTGTGTTTTGATGTTCAGGCTTTGCAAGACAGAATTTTCTTTAGTAATCCACAATTGTCAGATGAAGCCTTTGCTGTTCCCGTGGCCCAAATCAGTGTCAAACGTCTTTCACAAGGCATGGTAAGTACAAAAAACCCAAATAAATAAAAAAAATTCAGCAGCAATATGTTTATACCCCCTCTGGGTTCACTTCCCATTTAGAAACAGTGAATACTTGCAAATTTTGAGTGGTTTTATGAATTATTCACAACAGAAAAAGGATTCTGAGTTGCATTTGTACAATAAGAAAACACAGATGATAGATGGTTTCACATGTCCAATGAAAAATCAACCATCACAGCTTGAATTTTGAATACTGATACCAAAGTGCTAATGAATAATTTGCAGATCAGGAATTTTTAAGTGAATAATTTTAAACAAATAAATTTGAGAAAAATCAGACAAATGGTTCATCTGCTTCTTTTGGAGCAGCTAATTCGCCCATTCACTCCCTTCTGCAGCTCAGTTGCAGTGATTTGGTTCTCAAAGGACCAAAAAGAAAATGTAAATTGAAGTGAAAAGTGTGCTGGAGAAATGATAGCAAGTTAGTCTGCCAATTCAGAGTGGCAGGGTGGGTGAGCAATAGGGTAGGAGAAAAGCATCTGTTAAACCCGCTAAAAATATAGTACCAGGTTCTCATAATCCGCATTGGGAAATGACTTGGAAGAAAAGAATGGGGTATGGGGAAAAGCTTTATTCATTAAGAATACCAAAGGGCAAGTGATTTTCTGGTGTCATACAATCATAGAGTAGTTTATGTTGGAAGAGACCTTTAAGGTCATCGAGTCCAACCGTTAACCCAGCACTACCAAGTGAGTCAATCAATAACTAGAACAACTTGAGGATAGAGCAACGTTTTTGTTAGATTGGGAGCCTGTAAAAACACTATTTAAATGTGGGTTAAGAAAATAAAAATCTCTAAGTCAGTAAAAAGGCTCCAGGATGGATTTTCTGGGGATAAGGGGAGTCCCTGGGGCTCATGGTCCCCTTCCCCTCCCACTATTTTATGCTGTATGTGCTTTGGATGTGTGGCAGGGGAGGTGAAGCCCCTTTCCCCAGCCCACCTGTGCCTGCTTCTACATTCTGTCATTACAGCCTCAAGCTCTACTATGAAAAGGCAAACATGTAGCTAAATTTTGGGGTTATATATTGATTTTGCATTCTGGTGTAGCTCCAAGGGGTTTTTTTGCACGGAGGACAGAATTTAGCTTAGTTTTTGTTTTACTCTCGTTGGTATTAATTAAACATCATGCTACAAAGTAGGCAGCAAACAAACTATGTATTTCTAACAAGTGTGGAACTCACTTCAAATTGTTAATCATGCAGCAGAGCTCAAAACTGTTCCAGTGAAAACTGTTGATCCTGTCGGGAAGATCCCGACTTACAGTTGTGACAATATTCAGCCCTCATCCAGCCCTTCCAGTCTTCAGAAGCTCATTAAAACAATAACTCCAATAACATATTCCTGGAAGCCCATAAAATACCTTAGTGCAGTCCTATTGGTCTCATTTTACAGATGGAGAAATGAGGAAAGAAAAGCTCTGTTACTTGACCTAAACCACGGTAAGCACAGTTTTCAGGGCTGGGCTATAACTTAGGAACTGCTGGTTTCCAATTTTGTGGTTAGATAATTAAACCAGGCCTTCCTCTTCTGTTGAAGCTAATCTGTGAAAAATGAGTGCCTTCCCTTTAAGAGGTTTCAAAGCATATATGCAAAGAGGAATTTATGACCTACAATTTATGTAGAACTTCCTTTTCATAAATCAATTTATTAAAGCTCTGGAGAAGCTTCCAAAGGCTCTGATCCAGCAGTGCACTTAGACATGTCCATAACTTCAAACAAGTAAATTGTCCCCTTGAAGTGCATTCCTGGACTGAGGCCAAAGAAAGTGCAGTTCTCCCCTGAGTCAAGGTTCAGATGTAAAATGGGGAAAAATAATTTATCAAAAGTTTAAGAAGTTACACAGTCATGGCAGAGCTCTTCCAGCCTTTCACATTAGTATCTCAAGCTAATAAGAACTGGTCTCAGGGAGATAATTGCCTCCTGACTGATACGCTGTGATGAAATGTTAAACCTTACCTGGTGGATATGATGTTGCTGGCTTTTCCCGAATTTGGCAGATCCCACATCCAGGCAATGTGAAATTTCAGAGGGGCCATGCCTGGTACTAGCAATACTCTTGGGACATGAGCTCCCTTTTGTTCAACTGTTACTCACCTTTAAGGACTATTCTCATAGGAGAATTATGCGTTGCGGTATTTCAAGGATTGGAAGGACTTTGTAAAGTTTAGAACAGTGAAATCACTCTAACAAGAGGATTATTAACACCTTTTCCTGGACTCCTTCACTGGTAAATACCGGGGAGACGGTACTGAACATACTGTTACACGCTGCTGACAGCCTCACCGGGAAACTACGCCAAGGACAACTTCCCTAATCTGCTGAAAGACTTGTACGTCGAGGTCATGTGTGGAGCAGTTGGAAGTAACCAGACCTTGTGCTAGCTGGGAGTTTGGAACGAGATGTTAAATGCTAAAAGAAAGAGCGAGTTCGCAGGGATGAGAAGGGAATGTGACTCAAATTAGCAGGGTGACACCTCTGTGTAACGACACAAAGCAGTCTTCTCCACTCTGGAACACCGACTTCTGGGGATGCACGGTTACACATCAAGACCCCCTTCGAGCTTTGCCTACAGTCGTTACTCAGAATCAGAGTGACAGTTGTCATTTTGCAAACGTAAAGCTGCCAGACTTAACAGCCCACTCTCATGCATTATAAAATCCAACGCAAGAAGCATCACAGTTCCAAAATGATACTTACATCTACAATAAGGAAGTCCAGCCAGCACCAGGCATTGGTGAAATACTTCTTGAAGCCATAAGCCACCCATTTCAGGAGCATTTCCAACACAAAGATGTAAGTGAATACTTTGTCAGCATATTCCAGCATGGTTTTTATGTTTTTTCGATCTTCAAGGTAAATATCTTCAAAAGCCTGGAAGTACAAAAGATTGGTTGAAAACTTCTCCTAAGCTGCGTTGGAAAGCATCAGTGTTGCACTGTAGTATTATTTGATGGGGTATCATGTACTGTCTGTGATTTCTGGTACCTTTTAATGTTACCCTCAGAAAGAATGCACAGGCACAAATAGGACTTGCTTAGACATCCGTTGAGTGTGAGAAGAGCTTAAGCACCCTAAATTTGGGAACGTGAATCTGAGAGCAGGGATGCCACCCCAAGATGGCCAAGGGCATCCTGCCTCAGCTGCTGTTGGCTGTGCCACTGCTATCGGGGCACCTCAGATGTCTCAGGGCATAGGACGCCCGTCTTTAGAAGGCAGAACCTGACCCTTACCTTTTAGTCAAATAGGTCTTATTGCTAATGATGACAAATAGGCTTATTAATCTGCCTGTGTTATAGAGTACCAGAGTTCCCTGGCTCCTGTTCAGCCATCACATTTCAGGTTGCTGCAGCTATCTGCCTCAAGAAATGCTCATTATTATTCACTTAACAGAACAATTATGTTTTAAAGGTCAAGGTATCTATCTACTCATCTCATCTGTCTCTAACTGATCGTATGCTGGGCATCATCAAAGGACTTCCTGCATCTGTATCAAATGCAAGCAACTTAATAAGCCCTTTAAAATATTTAAGATACAAAGCAATATGCCTACTAAAATAAAACAAATAAAGTTGTTTCATAATTTAGCTCTCACTTTGTAATGTACATCAAATAAAATGCAGGACCCTAGTGTCAGGGTTGCATACATACAGCCTGTTTCGGGGCTTCTAAGTCAAGCAGTGGTTACGATCTGCTTCCCCAGCTGCTCTATGACTCTCGCTACACAAGCTGCTCCTGTGTCCCTGTAACCTGGATAACCCAAGCTTTGATTATATTACTCTCATCCCATTGTGTGACCCAGAGCACTTGGCAGCAAGAAGCGATACTACTTGAGAGGGTCTGTACTAATCACCTGAATTATCTTCATTTACAGATTTCAGGATCTGTAGCTACTTTCTGAGGAACTTCAAAAAGTTAGCAAACACCCAGAGCCTGGAGATACAAGAAGTGTGTTAGCTGTCACTCAAGCAGTCACACTGGTCTTTTGCCTGCCAGGGATCAGTAATTAAACTGACAAGGAAGCTTTGGCAGCCTGTGCCAAAGCTTGTCCATTTGTCCCCACACTTCGGGGTGACGTTTTCACTGCAACTCAGTCTCCTATCTTGCCTTCAAAAATGATATTTCAAGGGTGTGAAAGAGCTGTTGGAGAAAGGCACAGAAAACAATACGCAGAGAGATTGGAGTTTATCACTTGTTGTAGGGGATCACTCACTTTGTCAGATGACTTGCTGTACTTTGCAATTACTGCAAAAATAACAACAAACTATTTAAAGTGATTTCCTCCTCTCCCTCCTTTCCTCTCCCTATTTTCTACTAACTTGCCAGAAAGTACATGGTGTTTTATCTACTAAAAGCACACTATGAGTCAGGAAGCAGCTTAATAAGGGATGAAAAATATGCTACCTGAATGCCTCAGGTGTGCCGTACTTCTCGAGCTACAGATATTACCCACATGACAAAACTCTGGTTCTTTGCATTTTTTTGTGGTGAGAAGGGATGAAATCTTTGCAATATAAAACTTAAGAGCTTAGCACGTCCCAGGGATGTAGGCAGATGAGCTCAGTTTTTGGAATAGCTCACCCCAGAATAACAGAAGAAAAATTTGTGTCTTCTCTCCAACATCTCCAGTCCAAATACTGAAGTGCTGTGCTGATACGTGAGAAAATGCAGCATAATTTGCCCTTAAACAGCATTGCACTGGCTAAATTGAAAATCTCAAAAAGTAAATGAATGCATGCAATGAAAATCAAGTGAGATTTATATTGCAGTGTTCAGTATCTAAGGCGCTTTTAATTACATATATAAGGAAGAGTATTCATCTAAAGTGTATTATAACAAGCGACATGCCCCCTTTAAAATGTGTTAAAAAATTAACATGCTGATTCTCAAGCTGGTGCAAAGACTATCAGACTCCATTGATTTCAGCAAAAGTATGACAATTTTCAGAAGCCTACTATTTGCCCAAGTTTTTCAGCCTCTTACTTTTCATAAAAAAGTAACATCCCCCGGGTGAAATTTCAGCCCATCCCTGGTGGACCTGGAGAACAGTCCAGTCCTTTCCTTTTTCCATCAACATTTATATGTTTCCACCTTCTTGTCTCCCTGCAGAGACTTTCTTTAAACTACATAAAGCCAGTACTTCTGTGTTTTCCTCTTTTTTTAGGCCACTGATAATTTGTGTTTCTCTCCTCTGGAGTTTCTTCAATTAGCCCATGTCTTTCCCAAAGTACAACGCCCAGAGCTGAAGCTAGTGCTCCAGCTGAGGCCTCCTTGATGCTAACTGGAGTGGAAGAACATGCTTATTTACACAGCCCAGTAGGGTGTTCAGCTTTTGTGTGGTGCTGTGATGTAGTTTACCCTACCCTGTTCGTTGCCCGTTCTCTCTCGAGCTCTTCTTAGTAAATCTACTACCTTACTAGTCATCCTCCATCACGCCTTTCTGCCTGTGATTATTCCTGGTGAGGTGAAGCAGGCACCTTTCTAAGATGATGCTCCTTTTACTATTTAAGGCAGATTCATCTGTCTGGCTCACGTTAATCCTGACCTCCAGAAATACATGGATAACCTGTCCGAACACAGCACTGCCTGGGAATTTGGTAGGTGGATTCGTTAATCCATCATGCAGGAGAAGATCAGTGACTACCAGACCAAAGCCTGGAGGGCTCTGGATACACCACTTTGCTTTATGCCCAGATAAAAACATGGGAGAAATCACACCAACTTCAGTGACATTCCTGACATGCAAATGAGCAATGTAATTATATGCTGCCATTGCTATAAAGAGCCTCGATAATATAGAGAGGATAATCCCAGTACACGGTGAGATCTCTGGAGGAGAGGATCCCTTAGCAGAGTCCTGGTCAGTGGCCAATCAGCCTCCATAGATACACATTCATTCAGATGCAAACAGGAGCTATCTGTGCAGGGAAGGTAGAGTGGTTTAAAGCAAGGTCTACTCAAAACATGACAGGCAACCACTAGCTCCAGGAGTGGCAGTGATTCAGTGCCCCCGCATCTTTTATGATTTTGCTTTGCTGGTTACAAAAGTGCTAAAAAAAAAAGAAAAGAAAAAAAAAATCCACCCCTGGAGCCAAATGCAAGCCTCCAGATGGGAACTACCATGGAGCAGTTATGAGATGCCGAAGTAGTAACTCTGGGATACTTCCTCACACAGATTGCCTGAAGGATTTGCTTTTCAAAATGTGTGCATGTCAAAATTTTATGTTATAACAGAAGAAAGTTCTCCACTATATGATAAAGGCAGGTGTAATCAGAAGAGCTGAAGGTCTGTTTTAGCCTCAAACGTGCTCTGCTTTGAGAAATGATCAGTAAGGGTCCATACAATCTTAGAGACAGCTAACTGAAGAACACCTTCCCTGAGACCCATGTCCACTTTCAACCAGGTAGGGAAGCTTGTTACATTTACCAGGGCTCCACTGCTCAGCAGGATCATGAATATGATGAAAGTTTCAAACCAGTTGTGTTCGACGATTCTGTAGCAGGTTTTCCGCAGCCTCCACCAAATTTTGCCTGGAAATTTTGTGATGTCCACTGAACAGCATGGGAAGAATCGCACGCAAACTGAAACGGAGCAAAAGAAAAACAAAGCATTTCTTTAAAAAGCCCATTTAATTCTTAAAGCTGCAATATTGAGCTGCTAAACAAGATTCCCTCTAGCAATAAGCTGCTGCATGGAGCCTTTCCTCCTTTGTTTTTCTCACCAAACCTCTTCTGCTTTACCTTCTGACTCCCCCTCTCACTCCTCTACTAAAAAACATTCACATTTTAAGTGATTTCTCCCAATGATTTTTATGATACAGAATACATTGGCCATGAGTCACCAGTGCCGCAGGTTGATCGCATTGTGTTAGCTGAGCTCACTCAGTGCCCCTGATCAGGACTAATTACTCTAGCAGCGTATTACCAACACTTTCCACATCCTTTTGAATGGAGGAAGGATATTTTCTTGGTACTATAATACCACTAGAATTACAGATTAAAAGTGGCAATCTGATGAAAGGGAGATGAGGGGAGGAGGTGCTACAGTGCAGACTGGACCAGCATGCTGAAGAGGCTCAGACGCAAAACCACGAGCAGATTTTGATCTCTTGGACTCTCATGGGTTTAAATAACACATTAGAACAATGCTGGAAATATATTTAGGTGGTTAAATCCCCTTTGAAGTCAGCAAAAATTTAGATATCCAGTCCAGAGCAGGTTCACCCACGATGCTTCAGAGCACTTTCTGACCCTAGTGACAAATGCTGTGTGATAGTTAAATGCAGTGGTAATAACGGAGACGACAAAAGAATTTCTGATATGTAAAACCATGGCCATTTTTAGTTTCCTTAGCAACATTCACTTGTTATAGCAAAAGGATATTGCCATTGGTAATGGACAGATCTATCTCTTCCATTTAAAAAAAACACCATGTGCATTGCCTTGTTCTGGATAAGAACTTAATATTGTGTGAGAGGACATCCTGCTAGCCAGGACTTGTCCTTTTCCAGGCTGGCCATTCAGCCTTATTTCAGATAATTTGACTCAAATTTCACAACATTTGCTGATGAGAATGACCCTCAGAAACTACTGCAAGCTTTTTACCCTACATTCAACTAATGTGTTGTAGAGAAAGAGACTTAGCTATGGAGCTTTATCAGTCCCATCATGAGAAAAAAACCCTACTGGCCAACTGCTTCCACAGCTGAAAGGTGGCCAAGGTCACTGACACGTCTTGAAGCACAGAACAACTGCACAACAAGTGACAAGGCAGGACATCTCACTATGGTGATGTAATGCAATGTTATTGCATGTAGAAATAATATTTAAGCAATGAAGCCCGGGAAGGAAAGAGGGTGAGTGCCAAGGTTATGCAGACAGCAGATGCTACTAATTCAAGGTGGCATAACTGAGGCGCTTGAGCTGCATGTGATATGCAAGGAGATCACGTGAACTCCTGGGATGTCAGGATTCCCATGCAGCTGGAAGTGGGGCCATGCTGGCAGCAGGCTCTGCCAGGAGGAAGAGAGCTGCTAAGTCTGCGGTCCTCCAGGCATTTTCTGTACATTTTTATTATCCCAGATCCCTGCTGTGGAACAGCAGAACTGTAGGATGTTTCATACATAAGCGACTCCCAGAGCTCCCCTTTCCCTCACACTCTTGATATTTTGGTTAGGTGTTGGCTCTTGGCTGTATGAGCTTTTGGTACAGGACTAACAGGACAGTAAATCATTTATGCAAATGACAGGACAATGATGCAAGTAACTACCTGTCCTCCAAATGCTTGCATCACACAGTTTACCAGTTTACCACTGTATTCTGGAATCCAGAGAAATTCTAGGCTCCCCTGAAATATACTAAACTAATTAAACTACTTGAGAAGGACATAAACCAATATCATATTAGTCACTAGTTTTTGCTAGTCTACTGTAATAGATTGTAACGCATGTGATTTGGGTATATTTGAGGGAGAAGGCACATGGAACATACTTTAGCCATGCAACACTGCGTGATGGCAGGATCCCTGAGCTCACATAGTCATAGGGCAGCTCTGCTTAGAGATGCCCATGCAGCATAATTCCACCAGCATGACATGACAGAGGAGGATATTAGTTGCACCTCTTAGCAGTGCTGTCAGAAAATTCGTCTCGCCCCACAACCCATATGGACTTCACCATCTTTCAGGTGTCTGGTCCACACTCGGTGTTGTTATGCAGGTACACTGGCCACCTCGTTGTCAACTCAGAAACAAAGACTTGTGCTCAGATCCCTCATTTGTCAAGTGACCAGCCTAATGAGCAGGTTGTTCACTACCTAAGTGTGGATTTCTCATGTTAAGCAGAAATCCTCCTTGTTCTGGAAGTAACCATTGCTTCTAGCAGAATAAACTTTCCATGAACCCACCATGCTCCCATAAATGGTTTCAATTTGGAAAAAATCTGCTTTTCTTTCTGACTTAAAAACAGAAACTTTCCCCTCTTTTCTCCTAAGTTACTTCCTAGATGGACACTTGGCTTTTCTGTCTTTCAGATGAATGCCTAGGCTCAGCTAGCAATGGGCATGACACACTCTGTCATGCTCTTATAGAGCAGAAATGCTCTGTAAGTACAGGTGGAAAAGGTTACGATCTTCCAAGAAGTGGTTTTCCCCACTGTAAGACAGGTGGATGAATCATTCCCTGGAGGAGTCTGCCTCTGTCTTTTCATTGCACAGGTGGCCTAGATGATTACCTGAGCCTAGGCACAGCTAAAATTAGGGGATCACCTTCAAATTAAATACTAATGAGCAGAGCACTGTGAGTTCCAAAGTCACTTCATTTGTGATGGAACACACAAAATGGTAAAAACAGGCTATTGCCAATTCAGTCAGCTTTCATCTGATAAGCTACAGGTACAGAGAGGTATTTTTAAAGACAGAAAGCCAGCTAGGACCAGTAATTTTTTGTTTGTTTTTGTTATGGCTTTCATGCAATTTCAATCTGGAAAAAAAAGTCTTAGTTACTGACAGTAATACCTTAAAAAATCCAAAATAGCTTCTCAGATGAGTCAGCCCAAAATCACAGTGCTATTAAATCCCATGCGTTTGATTGGGCCCAATTCAGAAATGTTTAGACCAGATTCTGATACAATTACTAATGTCAAGTAGCACTTCCATGAATAATCACGCTGGCTGCAATTCAGATGAACCGCTATTTTTAACTATTCATAAATCAAACAGAAAAAGAGCAAACGGAAAGAAAAAAAATGAAAACTGACCGCAAACAGGTCTTTTAATGAATTAGTGAAGTTCTATTTTCCATTTCAAATTTTCTGATTTCCCTTACTGGCCATTATTTCATGCCTGTGTTTTCCTGGACGGTACCATAATACTGGTAGCCTACTGTTCTGGTGACCTTGACCCGAGCTTAAATGCTAAAATTGAAGCTTCACATAACCCAACAAAACAAGTTCACCTGACTGGTCAGCATGCTAATAGAGTGGGGTTTTTTTCCATTTCTATGAAATAAAAATATCAAAAACATTCCAATGTGTCTAAGGCATAACCTAGTGAGGGTCTGAGCAATCGTAACTCCAGCTGGCTTCTCTAACAAAGCAGGTGGTCAGCAGAGCCCAGCTTCAGGTTTTGAAAGCTACTTTATCCACACAAAGAAGACTGTTCATTAACACCTTTTAGCACAGCAAGTGTCAAGGCAGGAATAAACCCGTTGGCATTTCTTTATAACAGCATTACTCATACTGCCTGGTCTAATAGATTTGAGCTATCCCCCAGAAATCAATGCTAGTAGGGAATGGGTTGTGCAGAAGAAGCTGTCTGCCTTGTGATCTAGTGAGGACTTAGATTTGCTGCTGTAACACACATTGGGCTACATCTTTTTTGGAGAGCAAACTCACCATGAGCTTTTGGGTAATAGGTTACAGCTCAATAGAAACACAGAACAGCAGAAAAAGTCTCCCCAAGGGGTCAAGTTATTTGCTTATCAGTGAAGCTGTGCTGAGCTGCATCAATGGTCAACTTGCCCAAGAACAACGTCTGTTTTCAACTCATATTTGAACTCTACATACCATTTCTCATGAAACAGAGACCTATTTACCAAGAAAACTTTCCAAATGCATCAGTGTACATTATATTATTTACTCTTTGTTTTTCATAACAAAGGAATTGTTCCCTTCAGACATTGGGGTGTCCAATAGCACAATCACAAACCATGGCTGAAAATGTGTCCTAAACCACAGTCTCCACTCCAGGTATGACAGAGAAAGCTCTTAAGCATCTGCCACAATGGTAAATAAGTTACTGAGAAATAAAAAAAAAAAGAAAAAAAAGAAAAAAAGGAAGAGGAATTCAATTTACAATGCATTTTGTTTAAATATTCCTTTGGTTCCACATTCATGTTTTCTAGCCAGATGCGTTATAATCATGATGCTGTTAGACCTGATTGCATTACCTTGGTGCACTGAGAAAAAAAATTTCCTTGTAAATGTGGGAGCTATTTTATAAATGTGGGAGCAAAAACTTCCTCCTGCATGCATGACAGTCAAGCCTACTGATTTCAGGCTTCTGAGTAAAGACTTGACAAATCCCCTGCATGTTCACACCAATATATACATTTAAATTTACATAAAATTATTAGATGTGTTTTGGATAGATTGGGCTGCTGATTCTCTTCAAGAAACCAGGAGGACCAATTAATTTTTTCTATACTGGGGTCCAGTAAGTCTGATAGCTCGTGCTCAAACAGCAATAACTGTATAACAACCTTTACACAGGAGTTCTCAATTATTGGGGTATTCATTTTTAGAGCAAAACAATAATTTGCTTCGCTTTGAATGCCGGGTGCAGCATTGCTTGGTTTGACACAAAGAAAATTCACCTTCCTCAGCATAAACTCAAGAAGACAGATAATCATGGTTTTAATATATATGTATCTGCCAAGCTGGGTTTCTAATGACCAGTCTGGCTAGCTGTGTACGTTCAAGCAACAAAGCAAGCCTGGCTGTAGTGCCTTTTTACGACTCCAGCTGTCCCCCATGCTGGAGGGAACATGATCTGCAGACCCTCCTTATTTTAACCCCTTTCTCATCTCCTGGCCCTACTAACTTACTGGTACATATGGTTGCCTTTTACATTGTGCACCTCTAGGGCTAACATGGAAGAGCTTTGCCATCAGTCTCCACCACTGTCTCCAGACACACAAGTCTTTCCTTGTATACTACAACTGGGTGCTGCCAAGAAAGCATCTGACAAAGTCACAGCATGCCTTGTTCTTCCAAGGGCTTTACAAGGGTACATTTCTTGTTTATCTGCTGCTGCTCTCCTCAAAACATATTCTCTTGGAGGTCACTACCAATAAAGGTGTGACGCCTTCAAGTGAAGGCAGTGGGCAGCTTGGTCTACCACTGATGTCAGCCCTGCTTTGAGCGAGGGGGTGGACAAGTTGAAGTTTAGAGGTCCTATCCAACATGAATTAATTTTGTTCTGCAGATGCAATAGGACTGTAAGGGCATTAGCATGCCCTTCCCAATGGAAAAATACACGGTATCTCAGACATGGCAGCTAGAGGAATGAAATAACGCAACATTTGGTTTTATTCCATGACTTTTTCTGTTATGACAATGAACACATTTTGTTGGGCTTGGTTTGGTTTTACTTAGCTTTTAAACATCATCTGGTGGTGTTCCCGGTAGCTCAGTTTAGATTTGTTCAGTTTAACGGTACATTTTTGCTCCTCTTTCTTTTTCTATTTCTAAACAGCCACTGACTGCAGCTGGAGAGGGCATGACGCAGAGCCCACCATTAATCAGAGCAACTTCACTTTAGCGCGTGGCATTTTCCAGCTGCGATAATTGCTCCTATGCGGTCACATGAAAAACTGGTTTTGGGCGTCCTTGGTGTCACGAGTTGTGATCAACCGCACATTGAGCAAGGTAGCTCATTCTCGCATGACCATCTGATGATACTCCTTTGAAACCTTTGCCAGCGGGCTTTGTCCGGGGAATTACGCTTAAGGACTTGGTGGAAACTTTCTCCTATTAGGGTCTGGGAGAAAGGAGCATGCTAGGGCCAGGGGGCTGTCTTTGGATGACCTTCTATGAGACACAGAAGATAATGGCCAAACAGATAGCAATTTTTGATGCAGAGAACTCATACCAATGGAGGTAACAAGACTGGAGTGTTGCAAGGCATCTGGAGGAAAAAAATACCCAAATAGCTGGCGTTGCCTAGATATTGCTTTCCCATCAATGGGCAACAAGAATGGTCTCTCCATTTCTATCAGGTTTTTCCCAGCAATACTTGCTAGCTGCCAGAGCTGTGACCCTACCTTGACTTCACATTTTCTGACCCAAGAATATTCCCCGTTGACCCTAATCAAAGCTATTTTGAGATGATAACGAATTAACAAGTCTCCCCAAGAAAAACAACCTATGGCTTATCTAGGTCACCCAACTCCCGGAAAACTGTGACCTCAGCAAACTTCCAGCAACTATTTCAAGAACATGCATTATCTTCATTGCCTTTGTTATCTGAAAAAGGGGGCTGAATTCGGAACATATTTGTTCAGGACATAACCTATGCTGGATGTGTTTGGAAATGTTATAGTTTGAATTTAGACAGCTGGTGAGCTAACAAGGTAAGAACTTAACCCTTCCCCTCTCGCTCTTAATTTAATCTCACCTAATCTCCTTCTTTCACAAATACTAGCTGGTCATTCTCCCAAATAAACCAAATATTGTTGTATCTCTTTATTACAAGCCACTAAAGGCAACATAAGATAAACTTGCCCAATGCATGCCCTTCAATACTTCCATTTTAGTACTTTATAATCTCGTCATATCTTAGCTAACTAGACTGTTCATTTGCTTGCTTGTTTTTTAACTAGACTAAAATGTTACCTGCATGAGGTTTAATGGCAATGGTAAATTTGGGTAAAAATATTGGAAGGTATTTAATACAAGAAGATTATAGGAAAACACTTTGTTTCCCTGCATAAATAAGAACAAATGTCAATGTCATTGCAGTAAGAATCAGTTGGACTTTCAGTTTATGTCACTTTGACTTGAAATGTTATGATCAAACATTCACATGTCAAGTTTATGCATTTCTACCAAATCCGTGAGATATGTGACTACGTTTAGCCTACACAGTAACCTTGGAAAAATCTACATGGATATGTGCTGCACAGGAAAGCAGAGTGGGTATGTTGGGGAGGACATCATCTGTAACTGCATCCCCAGTGCCTCAGGACACCCTGCACTGAGCAAACGGTTGGGAGCAGGTTCTCCTTCAAGTCCTGTTCAGAGCTCAAGGCTCAGTTGGCCAGACCCTGGAAGAAGCAGCAAACACCCTGACTTGTGGGACTGGTGAGGAACCAGAAGAGATGAGGAATAAAGGACAAAAGGCAGGACCAGGGATGCTCAGGGAGAAGGCAGCAGGAGCCAGGGGCTATAACCCAGGGCAAGCTTGGAGTCAGCCCATAACACTTTCATTTCTACATTTCTATGCTGCCAGGATGACGAGTGGGCTTCAAAACTGGCTCAATGCTTCGAATGATCCATCTAGAAGAGCACCACTTGCTACCCTGCATCCCATTGACAGCAGTGAAGAAGATCTGAGAAACTGGGTTGGTACTAATGTGGTCAGGTAGGATGGAGTTTCAGGCAGTTCTGGTTATTTTAAGACAGAACAAATTACAGAGTGCTTCTGCTCTGGGAATGAATCAGGGCTGTGCACTGAATGAAGTGATGGGTTTTGTGATGTCTGCCTTGCTTCTTTTAAAACCTGGAAGGTGATCATGGCCAACCACAGCTTGAGAATTTGTAAACTGGCATCTGACTAGCACTGGTCTTACAGCACTGGCTTGTTTAAGCGATTATAATATAAATTCACTTTGCAGTGCACAACAGAGATTGCTGCTCACTAGCCTCATTAAGAAATACATTGTGAAAGAATGAAAACACCAGATCTAATTTCTAAATGTTATTATATGGGCCAGAGTAGTTACACCATGCTTTCCTCCATCAACTGCATTAATTTTTGGCTACTGCTTTTAAGCAGAGCTGCCAAAAAGATGTTTAGAACCTAGGGACATTTGTAAGCCCTGCAGGGCTCCCTTACCTCATTCAATCATCTTCCTCACAGATATAGAGATGCACATTTTTGCTGACTCCAGGGGCATTCAAATACCCAGCAAATCATCTCTGTCTGATCCCATCTGAGCAGCTCTGTTTTTATTTATAATAATCCTTGAATTTTCAAGGGAATACACTAACATTCAGCTAACCCTATTTTTCCTAACCCAGATTTAAAGGAAAATGAGGAATCTGACTTAGACAATATTTGGAAAAGAACTCACGCTGAAAAGAAATAACCTAGGATGTTATTGACCTCATGGATCTACTTTAAAATAGATCTTCTGATGTGGCTGGGGTTTAAATCTGTGTTTTGGATCAGGCTGGTGTTAAAAACTTAATAAATTGATGGCATATTTTGGTATTAAAAGTTATGTAAATGTGATTTGTTGTTATCTAAAATGATTAAGTAAAATATCCATTACATAGCACATCCTTGGTCAGGTGAAAGTTATTGGACATGCCAATCTTAACACTCTTTATAATAAATGGAAGAGAGTCTCTGGGACTCACAAACTCTCCAGATTGTTTCTGTTAACATATACAGGATATATGTTTAAGCAACACGAACATCCTGATCTGGTCAGTTCTCTACCAAATTTGATTATGTACAAATATTGGAAGGCAAAAATAAAAAAATTCCTTTATGACACAATTTATGATGAAAAAAAGCCTAGCACTTCAGAAGCTGCATAGCCTTTTAAAACATGCTTTTGGCTTATCTCACCTTGGAAATCCACAGACTAATGATAACAAGTGATTTTAAGTGTGTGTTTGCAGCTTTAGAGTATCTAAGAAATGAACTGCGTCCAGTGAAATATTACTGCAAGCAGCCAGAGCAACATGGCGTGAAAGTGGAGAGATGTTCACTAAGAGAGGAGGAGGTTTCCTGCCTCAGCGTTGCAGTGAAATATGCAGGCCCTTACCTTCAGGGAAGCAATCTTCAGGCTCCATCAGCTCCTCAGCAAACTCAGGGATCTGCTCCAGCAGTTCTGCAGGATTTGTCAAATCCACTGTGCTGCCTTCAGAAAGACTGATTTCATCAAGCTTGTTGTCAACAAGAGCAAAGGTGAGGAAAACAAATTGATCAATTGCCCTGAAGGAAGTAGCTGAGTTTTTATTCCACTAACCAACATCCCAGCTAAAGCCACCAAAACAGAGACATGCACTTCACATGGTGCCCACTCCTCGAGTGACAGCTGTGCCTACGCTGAGGTGAGTTAACAGTTGTCAACACGAACAACAACAAAAAAGTTAACACATAAAACTTACTTTTGAAAACAAAATAGAAACAAGCCGTAGAAAGATAGCAAACAGCCATTGAATACTGATGGTAGTTGGAAGCTTGGAATGATGGAACCACTCATGATCTTAAGGTTTGCACGTCCTGAAGGCTCATACCTTCAGATGGCAGGGACCAGAAGCAGGACCTAGCTCCTGAAATGCTTAAGAATGAATTGGATGACCTGTGTTGAGTTCCTGTTTCTGGGGCCTCATTCCTGAGGCTCCTCACCTACAGCTGATGGGTGAAAGCTGCACCTTGTCAGTCAGGACCATGCTCTGCTGTCACTGCTTCTCCTCTGAGATAAGCAGAAATGCCTCTGTCGCCAGTGTCCCATCACATGATGCTACAGGAACACGTGTGAGAGGGCTCCTCCACTGGGCCTAGCTTGTTCCCACTGTGTGATGTGCCCCCTTTCCTTTTGGACCCATACTTCTGATCACAAGGTGATATAGGCGGAGGGAACATTGCTTTTGAAAGCCTGTCAAAGGCTCTGTCACTTGCCTGAAATATTTGAAACCATCATCTTAGGCACATTGTTTAAATTCAGCATTTCTCAAATCCTTCTCTGCAAAATTGGGACAAGAATATTCCCGTTTCCTGAAGCATTATCTGAAGCATTATCCTGAAGTCTTATCTATTTAGAGCAGGAACTCTCAAGTAGACCTAGGTAAAAATTTCTGGGGAATATATTATTTTTTAAAAACTGTTCTAGAGGATGAATTTGATATTAAAAGAGATACGATACCTGGTTCAATAAGTCACCAAAATATGAAATAAAAATTTCACTTCAGGTCAAAACTTTCTCTTAAGAGAATAAAAACATTTTCTTTAGAAGAAAACGGGATTTTATTTCCAAATTTTATTTTACTAGTCAAAATAAAAAATTCTGGTTTATGTCAATCCAAAATTGCATTCTACTTGATTACTCAGATTGGCCATTAAAGTAAAAGATCTAATATTTGCCCAGTCCTACTCAGAGTTTGTTTTGGTCTGTATTAGAGCACTATCTGACATAAGTGGGCAACACCAAAGCTGGTATCTTCTATTAATGAAAATTAGTTACAAGCAAGAGTCAGGTAAGGTGGGTTATTTATTAACTGTCTTATTCTGCTCTCTGAGTACCAACTGAAATATTTTTGTGCTTTATCCTGCAATACTATTGTCTCCATTTAAAAAATGAGGACGATAATACTTACCCATGCTTTTAAACAACCTGTGATATAGTTATATGAGAGATGGCACATACACGTAAAATATTATTTTCATGAGGATGATGGTGATAGAGTTAAAGGATAGGTACAACTTTATATATTTATTATTAATGTGAAAATGGGCCCTCTGTTTTCCAGTATACACAGTCAATGCAAAATTTATAGCTGAATTCAGAGAAATGCTGAACCTGGGGTATAAAATGGGCAAGATTGAACATTCCAGCAACGCCTGCAAGCAGGGATGGAAGCTACTTGTTTGCAATTAGCTGCAGCATCCAGAAGGTCATAGTCTTGGCTAGGGTTTTTAGTGCTCTACTCAAAAGGACTGCAAACAATCGAGAAGAGACCTTTTAAAAAGAGAGTCAGAACAGAAAGCACAGGTCAAATACATGGATAAAGCTTCTAAAAAATCCATATTCAGAATGCAGCTGTCGTACAGAGCCCATTTTCTACAGACTACCAATGGTATATGATGGTGGAAAAAAATGTCACGCCAAGTTTTAGCACAGTCAGAACTTTCTGATACTGTTCATTAGGGAATGCATTTAGTCGTTATCTGTTCTGTTATGAAGATGTCAAAACACAGATCGCCAAAATAATCCTAAATCATATATAGCTGTAGGATGTAGAAAATAGGGGTCTCAATGAGAAAAGAAGCCTTGTTGAATACAATTCTTACCAATAGACAGAAATCAAAGAAAATTGTGAGAACAACGTCAGCTCGATAGCATTGTCAATGAGAGAACTGGATTTAGCAGAGACAGGTTAGGAAATCCACAGAACACAATACAGTGCAATTTTAATAAACTACAAGGAAAACATCTTAAAGAATCCAGAATTCTCGAGAGTTATCAGGTAGAGTTTTCAGAAAATATTAGAATCCATCAGCATCAAAAGGAGATGGGGAACATGCAAGACAAAACGGACAGGATTTCTTCTGAAAAGCCTTCAAATAAGAGAAGGCAGCAAACACTGGACAAAGGTTTGAGGGTCTGAACTGGGACTAGAAAAAGCAGGAACCATACATTCGAGAGAGGAGGGAAAGATTAGGAAAGCTTGCAGGAAAGAAGCAAAGGTTACTCTTTGCCAGACACGTTAAAGGGATTAAGAAGGTTTTCATGAACTCAGTAATGGAAAGAAAAGAGCTAGAGATATAATAACAATTGATGAGGGACGTGTAACTAATCAAAATTCAGTTGCCTAAGAAAATAAACTCTTTTTAAAAGAATCCAACAAAACGATCAATAAAAAGAGGAGGGAGAGCCTGTTAAGATTAATACAAATATGATTAGAGAAATAGCTAGAAATCCTGAAATATATGCAAATCAGCAGATCCAGACAAGGCACATTGCAGGGCATAGAGGGATCCGATACACCAAGTTAACACACCGTTAGCAATCAATAGTGAATGCTCATGGAAAATTGGAAACAGCCCAGGAGAGCAGCAGTAAGTAAACATAATACTGAGCTTAGAGAAGAGGAAAAGGGAATAATCATGGGAATCACAGATCACTAAACACTTGCTGTAGCCTGTGATTGAGGTAAATTAAATAAAGGCTCAAAGGAAAAAAGGAGAGTGCTTTCTTGGAGGGAAATGTCATAGAGACGTAAAGGCAGTGAGGTGGTTCTCCTGTATGTACTGTGCACAAACGGGGTGCAATGAGAACAAAAGAAGGCAAAAAAGGACAAATACAGAATCTTCTCTTTCTTTTTTGCAGTAAGTGAGTGGAGGAGGTGTAGCAGGCAGGACCTGCCAGAAGCCCCTTTGGGAGACCTCCCATCAGTGCATAAATCCATGCAGGAGAGGGTAGTTTTTAATGTGTTTTTGGGTAGAGTGGCTGCTTTAAGTACCCGGACAGGGCTTCCACAGCCACCGATTGTGTCTGCAATAGCAGCAAATTGATCTAAATGGGTTTTTCAAAAAGCCTTTAGCAGAGAGATGCTGAAATCTTATTGAAAGTTGATGTTTGCTCAAGGCTTAACTCTCTTATCTCCCTTCCTCTCTCCTTCACCTCTGATGATCACAGCCTTAATCTATCAAATTGACATAAGGTGTAAAAATCTTAAGAAAATATCTGGATGTCTATTATAGAAAAGCCTACTTCTAAAATAAATTGGAATTGGCTTGGATTCACCCATTGCTGCATGGAGAAAAGCCACCCTAAGGACCAAAATATAACACAAATGCTGCCTTCAGAGGAGGAGATCTGTAGGGATTCAAGTCAGTATTATCTTCACTAAACATAGAAGAGGTACTGACCAATATAATCCTTGTGTTAGCTGATAACCTTAAATTGGAGAGAGTATTGAAACTGAGGAGCAGAAAGGAAAAGAGAAGTGAAACATGGAAAGCATATAGCAAAATGAGACTTGGCTCAAAACAGTAAAAATGAGAGAGTTCCAGGAACATTTAAATGGAAATCCTGGAAGCCTGGAGTAATACTAAAAAAGTTAAGATGTGATTTTGCACTGGGATATAACAATGCAGTAAACCTATATATAAGCATCATGTCTAGGTAATGAGATACTAATTCCTTCCTTTATGGTTCTGTGGAAGTTGTATTTGGAATATTGTGCTTACTTCTTGGAAAACCAACTCCAAAAAGGAACAGTTGAAGGAGTTGCAAGAAAGAGGTAAAACAAAGTCAGTTAAAGGGCACAGAGGTACTAATTTACAACGAATAATGAAATGAAAAAACAAGGTGTGTGACTTCAAGGGGTAAGCCAAAGACAAAAGAAAGGAAACAACAGCCTATCAAATTAATTCATAAAAATAGAATGATGAATAAAATTGATAAACAAGAGTAATGAAATGGTACTTTGAAAGCTAAAAAAAAAGGGTGGTTATTAAGGCAATACCCCTAGCCATGAGATTTTTTCTCAGCAAGTTAATTGTTCTATTTGATAAATGAAGAAATCTAAGTTGGTAAATTAAGAAGTCTAAGGCTCCTACCTCATGATTTTAAAGGCAGATTCCAAAAAGCTGTACAAAATATATTTATGGGGCAGTGTTCTGGCAAACAAATCAACCAGTTTGTTCTCTGAGGTCTTACCCACCTGAGACATCAATGATTTTATTTCTCTGGTGTCTTTCTGATGATTTATATAGGATGAATTTTTAATCATATAATGTATCCTTTACTGACATCAACAGTGTTTTATTCAGAAAGCATCCAATGCTTCCTGTTATTGACTGAATCACTCAAAGCCCTGCCTCTTGGGCATACCAAATCTGTTACTTCCTCGCAGTTGCTGGCTTTATTTGGCTGGTCGCAAGTTCTTGGGACATTCATCAAAAAGATGATTAGCATGTCCTTGTGTGCTGGCACAAAGACTACTTCTGAATAGGAGGACTCTAAGTATGTAATGTCCACACAAGATCTGGCCTTCAAAAATAGCATCCTTTGGGCTTTGCTCTTTCATGCTGGCATTCATAGCCTCATGTGAACTTCCGTTTGATTTCAAGTCAACCCTGGATTATTGCCATATTCCTCCACCTCTTTCTAAGTAGCCGCAAATAGAATCAATTATACTCTACTATAGAAAGGTGACATTTGTGTCCCAAGACCCTTTGAAAGTTGAGGGAGGAAATGGGGATTATTTCTTTATCACGATGTTGCTGAATATATCAAGGCCAGAATGTTCCTGATTTATCATGACATTCTGTTATAGCACTAAAAAAGGACATAGTTTTCCAGCCTCCATGTTAGGATCACAGGGTTTATTTATCTTACAAATGACATTTAAACATGAAGGATACCTAATCCTCTGAGAGAAGAATTCCTGAAACAGTCTTCTAATTCCTTCTAGTTATAATGCTACATCTCATTATTTTACAATTTTGGGTTTCTTTGGTAAATATATGTAAAGCTTTTCCTGAGACTGAAATATCAAATGTTTGAGTCTTCCTCTAAAGTTTGGGATCTTTTCTTTTGGAAGATGAAGTTCAATATGCCAAGAAGTATTCTGGCAAGGAGGATTGCTCCTTAAAGAAATGCTTCATGGCTAGAGGATTTCTGGTTACCATGAGTGGAATTTAGCTCACCTAAGTGTATAACTCACCTAGTTACCTTGGGCTCCCTTTACAGTCAATGGAGATAAACAGGCATGTGTAGGAGATGATTCATCTAACCTAATTTAAATATTGATTTCAGTCAGAGATGAGACACATTTACCTGACTACACTGGCTCCAGATCCTCATTGACTATAAAGGGGTCTCAGATGACAAGCTCAGATGCAGATGTCTACATTTGGTTCATCAAATTCCACCCCACATGACAATATGAATCTGCAGGCCTAGAAAAGATGAGCTCTGACTCTGTGATGGGTCTGTTTCCTGTTGTCCTGTCAAGATTTCTCCATAGGGTTGCACCTGATGGGTACAAACTCACCAGCAGTTTTATAGCAGAACAGGGAGAAGTGTGATGCCTGTTGATACTATATCACCCTTTCCCTCTCAGTAAAACCCACCGCTGATTCCAATCTCAAGGAGCTATGGAGTTCCCCAGACTCCCAGGACATCACCCAAACCCTCCAGTTCCTGATTTCAAAGAGAGGAATCCATCACTCTCTAATAATAAAAGCAATGGTATGTCAATAAAATGCTAAATCTGAATGGGAAAAAAACCCCAACAAGTCAGCAAGTATGATATAGGGCATTTAAAGCCTGGACTCACTCAGTGTACAGTACGAATACATGGCTTTTTGGTATTCATGTTTATAAGGACAACATAATCCTACAAATTAAAAATAAATATCAACATGTATACATTAAGAAACAATCAGTGCACTGCACTTTCACCAGCACAACTGAGCGATACCAAGGCTTACTATTAAGTTAGTATCTTCATGTCAGCTGCTTAAATTGTTGCACCTTTCTTGCATCTATACGCTAACAGGAAAAGAAATGGCAATGTGTGACAGAGAGCAGATGCCCTCCAGTGAACTCAAGGTATGGATCTGCCAAGTCAGCAGATGCCATTCTTAGAGCTACTTTTCAGTGGAAAAACCCCACAGACATATTTGCTCCTAAAATAAGACAGCAACGTTATAGATGATTGTGTGGTGGTTGTTTTTTTTCCAAAGCCTCTTAGAATCCCATCTTAATTTATAATGCGCATTTTCCAAGCTTTCCACATATTTTTATAACAACAAAATCCTCTCTCTTCTTTACTAAGACTGTAATACCTACTATGTACTATTGCTTTCCTACCACTTGACAAACACATATTTTTACAAGCCACAAACCCCACATAAACTAGTGGCATGCACTACGGAGCTGGTACAATGAATTGCATGCAGTATCAGGTAGGAAAGTCGTTTCTGTTACCTCTTTTTGCCCTACTGGAGGTGGTGGCTCAGCCTTCAACTGCTTATCCATGTGCAACTCACTTAACTCTTCACAAATCTCAGAGTTCTGACTCCGGACGCCTGGGCTTTGGCATCGCTGCCCCCTCAGCTGCAGCTGTTTTTCCTGCTGGAAATAATCCTAGATGGGTTTATTTTCTTTTTCTTTGATAGCATGCTTATTTCTTAAGGAGAACTCCAGCTAGAAAATAAAATAGCCTGGACTATACTTTTCAGGGGACAACATCTTAAGGTAAATGGCAAGAAACAAGATAACACAAGCTTAGGCTGTAACTTTTGAACTTTAGCAACTGGATATATCAAGATATCTGGGTGTAGAAAATGGAAATACAAATAGGCTGGCTTTTTCTCTGAGCTGTTGTTGCTGCGGTGGGAGGAAATTCCCCTGAGATCTCCACTTCTGGTTTTGAGGCATAAGCTTCCCCAAGTGACCTGTGGCGCACAGAAAGGTGCTTGTAATTCAGTGAAATAACCAAAGGGTGTACTCCAAAGTGGAGGCGGCAATATTCAGTGTTACAGCTGGAGAAAGTCATGAGTACAATATCCAACACTGTGCCACCAGTCTGCTTGTAACAGTGGGAAAAAAAAAGCACCCAGAGGAGACAAGATACACATTGAAAGGGAGGAAAATGCAAAGTTCACTAGAAGAGATAAAAGGTAGCTAAAAGCAGATGTGGAAAAGCTGCAGGTGAGCATGTAAATGTTCAGCAAAACACTTAAGACCACTTTGCGCCCACTGATGCCAAAGGGACTTGACCACAGGCTGAGAGGAAAGCACATCCTTCAGCACTCCCCTAAAAAGGGAGGGCCTCTGGAATCAGAGCAATAGCTGTTTTTTTCTGCAAACACATCTGGCTAGACCCAGCGCTTGCTAGTATGAGTGGTGCCATTAAATCCAGCCACTTCTTCCTGGGGTGACGATTATTGCTGCTGAGGTCTCTAGAAGTATTGCCAGGTCTAACAGCAGAGGAGAGGATGTTTGCAGGGTTCGTCCCTACATGTGGAGGCCTGGGTTCTCTGCTGGTGTAAATCAGCGTGGCTTTATTGATTCACCTAAGACAGGGATTTCTCTGAAAACTCCATAGCTCATCACAGCACTACCATTGTTCATGCCATTACTAACACTGCTACTAAAATATTAATAAAACTCTAGCCAGTATCAAAGGGTTGTGCTGAATTGCTTACAGAACGACTTCCATGCTGAGAAAAAAATTACAAGCATAACAAGATTTCAACAGGAATTATTTAAACCTATTTATCTTTCGCTTGTCCACCTTTTTTCCCCCTTGGCTTGACTGACATTCGGCGTTATTCATGTATTAAGTGAGTTTCCCTTCCCCAGGGAGCTGCAGCCTACCTGCCTCAGTTCTAAAGCCACATCACCACAGGAAGTCCCTCAAGAGGTACCAGGAGCAGAAAAACACTTTATTCCAAATATAACTATCTGAAAGAACAGATGACACAAAGGAAGCAGTTGGTTAAGCAAATTGCTCTCCGTATAACTACTTTTAGACTGTCAGGTTTGTACCAGCCCTTTCAAATGTTGTTCTGTGTTTCTAGCAAATTAATTTAAAATCAAATTACTTGTTTCCTGCTTCAGAGGGCATGTGGTCTAAAATATATTCTAACTTTAATAAATTAAATTATGCATGTCCAAGCCTGTACCTTCTGCATAAGAATGTACTACATACAATTTCTAGGCACAGTTTAGCACTGATCTTCACAGGCCAAAGATCGCTCCACAATCATTGAGTTATTGTTCTGATCCTGTCAAAAAGTAACATTCTTTACGGCACATCTTTGGAAATAGCATAATATTCAGGGGAGAAGCCAATGCGGAAGGCACAGTACGCACAAGTAAGGCACTCAGCCATAAAAAGTCTTCTTTTTTTAATGCAATGTGCATACAACTTCGCACCAAGTAATCTCAATGGCATGTTATTGGTTATAGCACTAAAACAACAGAAACAATTGTTTCATGTTAAAAGTGCAATGCAATCTGAGGTGACGTCTCAAGTTCATTTATGCAGAAAGGTTGTGCACTCGGATTCATTAGAAACCAGGCAGTGTACGAGAACAGACTGTAACTCAGCCGATCTGATGAATATTCAAGTTGTTAAGCAAATTATTGCACTAAGCTAGAGTCAAATGCCCAGCTTACACCAGTTCTCTATTTACTAACCCTTCAGTGTGGTACCAAGACTTAGCAACACCTTCGTAGACATTAAACTCCACGAAACATGGGCCCAGCTGCTTCCCAGAAATCACACTTGTATCAAGTATCCAAAGAGTTAACGCTAATTAAGCCTGATTAAATATATTCCGGCCAATTATCCAACGCGGACAAAATGCGCCATGTGCTCGGCCAATGATGTGGTTCATCACCATGTGGTTTCAGACCTGTCCTGCAAATTCATAACACGGGAGAAAATCTCTAAGAGAAATAAGACTCCTCCAAAGGATCTGGTTGTGTAGATTGATCCCAAAAGGATTGTTAGGGAATCAACTCAGTTTTTGCAAGCAACTGCTGCCAGCCCTCGTAAGCCACTCTCACAGGGTGCAGCAGTCACGTTTCCAGCACACAGCTGTAGATCAGTGCAGGCCTGTCTGGGGAAAGGTGCCTTTGGTTTCTGTTGTTTACATTTGGACTGTTTGTTTTTGTTCTGATTCCAGCTGATTCGTTCTTCTGGCAGCAATGGCAGCAGGTTTATCTCCTGTAAAGCTCCCCACTGTGGGTGGTTTATATAATTTGTTTTTAATTTTTCTATCAAGTGCCATGTTGCCAAGGCAATACACATTATGTTAATATTTATTGATTCCGTTGTTTTCATAATTTATAAAGTAAAACCATTCAGCAAGACAAAAAGTTTGGGCATGCAAATGGAGGGTTGGGAGCCCAGAAGAGACCTGAGCTCCTTTAGAACATAAAAGTTTGCTGACCTCTGCTCTGATCTGGGCCCTAAATAGAGGTGATCTGCCAACACCATACCAGCAATTAGCACATGGAGTTGGACGGACCCAGTGTTGTCCCCTTGCATGCTGCAGGTCAGTTGTAGTACCAGAAAAACAGCAACCAGCTTGAAAATAGAGCGTAATCTGGGTGACATCTCAAGTGTGTTTGTGCACAGACCCACATACTTGTTTGCTGACACAAATAAATACACAGGCTCCACACTGCGTTCTGCCTCTGAAAAGCACAGATCGACTAATTGTTTCAGGCTCAAACGGGGATTAGTGCAAATGCCGCTCCTTTGGAAAGAGGACTTGCTGTTGGCAAAACAACACAAATACCTGTCATCAGCACAGATTCACTTTATTCCTCTCCCATGGAAATATCATTTTTTCCATCCTGTGCAAAAACAAATTTAGAAAGAGGATCTCAAGACCTGCCTTTCAAATGGTGATCAGTTCACATGGGTTCTCCTGATGCTTCACTCACTCCCTAGATCATGACCCTGGCTTGTAACATTTGTTCCCTGATTCCCTGGCCACAGTTGCTGCGGGAAAGAAGATGTGCAAAGCCTTTGATAGCAGGAAGCTTCCTCTCCTAAGCAGATGGGGACGCAAGAAATGGGAATTGGCTCTGGAACCCTCCCCCCTTGCAACTGTCACTGCACAGCCAGCAAGCAAGGATGAAGCATGTGGTGGGATAAAGTTAATTTATTTTATGAGGTGAACAGGGCATCCCCTGTCTCTAGCGAGACAGTGCAAATGCAAGCTGCTCTGTACTTAGTCCACCGTGCAAAGGAAAGCTTCAATCCTATGTATCTTCTCAACTCTCCACCAGACTCATGCATCCCTCTGACTCTTTGAAGATCAATTTTGAGACCCTAATGGGATTTCAGGGATGTCCAGGTTCTGCAGCCACTTTCTAGGAATGAGCTGGTCAGGCTTTATCCTGGTGCAGACTCAGAGCAGTGGAGGCTTGTCCTGGTGCCCCCACATACAAGCCTGCACACACTTGGCCATACAGGTGGGATCCTACTTTACCACAGGACACTGCCCATCTGACGAACATCAGTAGCAGCCAAGGGTGCTGGCAACAGAAGTATCTCTGCTTTAGCCATTCACAGATGACTGACATTATGAAATTAAGCCTCCTCAAGAATCATAGACTCATAGAATCATTTAGGTTGGAAAAGACCTCTGGGGTCATCAAGTCCAAACTTCATCCCAACATCTCCCTGACCACTAGACCATGTCCTGAAGCGCCACGTCTACTCGTTTTTTGAACACCTCGAGGGACAGTGACTTCACCACTTCCCTGGAAAAATGAAATGCAGCTCAACAGAGCAGCAATTACTCTTTTAATAGATGACAACACATTTTAACCTGCAAAGCTTCCTATTCAAAACATAGCCAGGTTTTGAATATGAAAACCATAACAGGAGTCTGATGAGCTTTTCATGTATGGTAAACCCAATCCAGCAGTGTGGCACACATAGTTATGAGAGGACTGTTTACTCCTTAAAGTAATTGTTGATGTTTGTGTTCCTCCTTGCAGACAGCTATGGATTTCATAACATTCCCGTGGCTGGTAGCAATTGGCATCTTTTCCCAGCAACAGTTTGCATCTAGTAACTGGCACCCTTCCTCTGCAAAGAAGCCAAGAAGTAAATGATCATAAAAACTGAACTGTTTATATCCTACCTCTGCCTAAGTGGAGAAGCAAGCAGATTGCAATGCTACTGAAATACGGCGAGCGTGCATTACTGCCTTGGTGGCACCTGCTTCGTGTGTAAAGTAAACAGGAGACTAGAGTCTGCAGAGCTGTCGGGCTGACAACTCTCAGATATGCTGAATTCAGTCTTTCTGAAAAGCCTTGAGAAATCTGAGCTAAAATGGGAGAGAAATAAATAACCATGAACCAGGGAAACAAATTGTGGGTTCTTATTACCAGAACAGATCGTTTATGATCTTGGTTCTCCTCTGTCACATATAGATGCAAATCCTTGTAGCACCAATATAATCAGTAGATTTATCTTTCCGCACGTTTAGGACGAGAAGAAAAATGACCAAATACATCAGGAAAAGCCCCTTGCTTCCTTAATATGAGAAAGGGAATATTAATATCGCTTATTCTGCAAGGAATAAAAGAGGGTTGGCGTGCAGCTGTCAATTTTAAGTGTGCACATTTAAGAATCTCTCTAACCCACTTTGAAGAATTGCTTCTGTGAAACAGAGTTGCTACTACTCAGTCTAATGAGAAATCAGAGGAAAACCTGGAGTGATACCACACAGCGATAGGATTATAGCTGAGACACAGAGAGGACTCTGCTACGCTACGTGCATTACAAGTGCATTTCATTAGCAGACCACAGCCTTTGCAATACTGATGGAAAGTGTGTGAAATCCTACCTTAAGGCTGCAACATATGTATTTAATTTAAGACCTGCAAATTCCTTTGAGAGGGTATGAAAACAGGAAAGAGAAAGTCTAAACCTGATTATTCGAGACTGGTTATCCCCATTCTCCATTCTATGCCACCTGGTCCATCATTCCACTTCAGCAGAAACAACCAGACATCAGGCTAACCTAGCAGACTTATTTTTGGTCAGTTTTTCAGCCCTAATCTGCCCCTCCCAGCCTTTTCTTCTGCCATTCATCTATGCAAAAGCCAAAAATAATCTGATGCAAAATAGGTAGTAAAACGTCAGAATTAGAAGGTGCTGTTCATATGTGCCATGTGAATCAAGCTGGATTTTTTCTCTTTTTCTTGATGACCTAGGCTTTATTGGGACCCCATTTATTAAAACCCAAATCACCAATGCATGCCGAAGAGCAACATGTGAAAAACAGGTTAAAGACAATAACCTCTGAGTTCAGAAACAGCATAGTCCTGTTGCCCAGCTCCTGGGTAAATGAAATTATGCCCCCAACTTGGATGTCCACAGGTCCCCAGGGAATTTCTAACTGTCCTGTCATTTGTCAGAGTTAAGGCCATTCAAGTTTGAAGTTACACCTATGTAGTTAAACAGAGAACTTGTCCTCCTGATCGACCTAAGAAACACATTTGTAGCCCGCAAAAGTCACAGGGTATTTGGAAGAAAATTGCAGTACTTGATCTAAAAAAATAGTGCACCTGTGAGTACTTAGCTGGACAAAAAATAGAAGAATCTGGCCCTTAAAATTGAGAATGGCTAAGGCTAAGGCTGGCCAGAAACCACAGCTGCTCAGCAAAAATTCCCCCGGAACCAGCCTGCCCTGGTATTTTCTTTCATTTTAAATAAAGGTGAACTAAAACTTCACCAGACAAACATCATCATAGCCACTGACTGCTGGTCTGGATGCTTTGCCAAACATCATCCCTGAAGGAGCGAAATGACGGTTCAGCAATGCTCCTTCTCAGCTTAATCCAGAACATTTTAAGCATTTGAACTCGGGCCGCGGAGGAGCAAAGAACATTATTTCCAATGACTTTCGCCCTGCTGGCCTAAGATCTTTTCCCACACTGGGCAACACAATGCCCATAATAAAACATAGATTCATTATTCCAAGGGTTGACTCTTACAATTACTCTAAGTGGAAGAACTGGGCAAAAAGATGGACTGCCCAAGTTAATTTAGCCTGTTATCAATTCAATAGGCTTAAATAGACAGTGAAAGCATTTTATAAGTGTTCATTGTTCAGAGTTCAAGCTAATACCTTCTGCTAAATTGCATTTTGAAGTTTAATCACAATCTACTTTATGTTTCTTTTGGTAATTGGGATCTCTCCACAGTATAATATGAAGAACTCAAACTAATGGGTTCCTCTGATAGAAGTTTAAATATTGGAAGTTTGCCTCAAAGTGCAGCAAGTGAGAGTGCCTGAAATAACCCGGACCCTCTCATGCAAATAAAGCATTATTATTTTGATCATTAAGAAAGTCTCATATTATTACAGGCAATAGCAACAAAATAACCATTATTTTAAAATTCGTTATTTTGGACCATAATTAATGGGAGTAATTTACAACCCAGGCATGCACGAGCTGTCTCACTTGGCACAGGAGCTTTTGGGGAACTGGCTGATGTTCATTTTGTCCAAAACGTTAAATGTCTGCATTTTCTTCACCAAAGGCAGAAACAGTGAGAAATGCTCATTTCTGGGCAGCATTTTGCTCCAGGGAGGGATATGGATACTGGGAAATGGCACCCAGTAAGCTGTGACTGACACGTAGTCCACGGTCTGGGCACTTGTCCAAATGCCTGTTGTCAAGTCCGTTACGCCTGATATCGGCTCTTTCAATGCCCGGCTTTGGGGGGGGCGGGGGGGGGGG
>JAVSBS010006146.1:73770-163126 GCA_033124195.1 Coracias cyanogaster
AACTTTGCCACACCCGGGCTCTGGCCAGGGCGCGGATTAAGTGGCAGGAAGTCATCTGCGGCTGCTTGGGTTCCCCCTGGCGAGGGGGGGGCGGGGAGTTCTGTAAATACCCACGGGCCGCTTTGAGGACCCTGATGGGCCGCATCTGGCCCGCGGGCCATAGTTTGAGGACCCCTGGCTTAGAGCATTGCCATCATCATGAATTCCATGCAGAGAGGTGTTTCATGTTGGAATCTGGTCTGTGTCTTTTAACATGTAAGTGTAACTATTTGAGATATAAGTGTAACTTCACAGCTTTGTGTACTTAAAATTATCATATAATTCTTTACTGAGAGTCAGCTAGCATATGATGACCCATACCTTTAATTTCTAATTTCTAAACCCCAGCTTTTCCATAGAAATAAGTAAAACAGGGTAATTTTTTAAATTTTCAGATGGCAGGCATTTTGCAAGCTGCATTTATTTAGGCTCCTTTCCCTAATGAGTATGAGTATAAGGCGTCGCAAGCCCAACTTTCTGGGTCTTAGTCACAGTAAAATCAAGAGGATTGTGTGTAGAGCAGCTACAACTTCATATAAGTAAGCAGGGCAGAGACATGCTGTGAGTATGCTTTATTTCTTACTTCTAGAAATAAGCAGGTTCCGATTCTGAAGAGTTCCAAGCATGTCATTTTCCAAAAACCTGAAAACTAAGAACTTCTCTTTTAGCCAAGTCATATAGATTTTGATATCATCAACATAACTTAAATATTACACTATCCAGGAATGTCACTCAGTTCTAACTTTGCAGCAACAAAGTGAGACAACAATTGGGAGACAATTTCTCAGTATATTTTTTGCTGGGAAAATGTTTTAATCTCTTAAATGAAAAACACGCTTTCTTTCATCGAAACAAATTTATTGAAAATCATTATGTTATCTATTAGGATCTCTGTAATGTTACATTCTTAAGGAGTTTAATAATTTCAGCACCTCAGTATAAATACAGAATTAATTTATATTAATCCTAGTAAATCACAGATCATTGCCAAACTACTACTTAGTTCCTGTTGTACAGTTTACTGCATTGGCAAAATTGTGAGCTCAGTGAGTTAATAGGATCTGTTTTGAAATATGGTCTTGATTTTGTAAGCAGCTACCTGGTGCTATAATCTTACAAAATCAAATTCAGTCTATATTTGTCTCCCTGCCTGTAACAGGAGAATAATAATTTACTTCACAGGAGGGATATAAAGATGGGACTGATCCTGTCAGCTGCTATATCTGTATCTTGCTCTATTGTCACAGGAGTTCAATACCTGGAGGAATGCATGGCTGAGCCCAGTGTTAGCAAAAGGCTTTGGAGATGAAAGCATAAAGTGCTTTTTTCAAAAGATACATTATTGAGCCTTCAACTGTGAAATCCCTGCTGCTATGTGAAGAAAACATTAATTTTCCTTTAAAAGAACAGAGTGTGGGTTAAACATTTCTGATGGCAGGACTATGCACAGCATGTGGGCTTTAAGTACAGATATTAAAAAAAATAGCCTAGAATACTGTTTCCTGTATAGTGAGAAAACTTGTACTGTTTGGTGGAGCTAAACACTTATGATGAACTTTGAAGTTAACATCTACAAATGTACCCTGGCATCTGACTCCTACTGCAATCAGTGGGCATTAAGCACCTAAATACCTCACAGGAGCTGAACCTCATGTCTTGTGGGTGGTGCTTAGCTTGGATTTAGATATAAATGACCAAAACTGCCATCCACAGAAAGTATTCAACTGCTGTCCAACTCTTGAAGTGCCTCAACTCCCTAGTGAGATCAATTTTTAACAGATCTCCAAGGAGATCTCCAGGCATGTGCAAAAATTTCTCTTTAGCACTACCAGAAACGTCAATATTTTCCCCACACGAGTTCTAGCCAAGTCCACAAACTAAGTGTCCCACCTTTCTTTCCCATCCTAATCTGGCAAGCAAGTAACAGTGAACAAGCCAACTCATACTGTCTAAAATATAGTCTTCAAGACAAAGCCAAGGGAATAAGATAGTGTTGTTCCCTATCCCATCAGTTGAAACAACATCTTTATTTTTAAAGCTTTTATCCAGGAAGACTAGGGTTCAGATCTTCCTGTCTTGTGTGGTCAAATCCATTTCCTCTGATTTCAGTAAATGGAATATTATCTGCTGTGAGGAACATGTATTCTCAATACTTCCGTAGAAGCTATTCTTATTAGCTTAGAATACAGTTACAGTGGCTGGATGTCTAGCCTAATATTAAAGACATGGACCTGCAGGGGAAGTTCTGAGTGCCTGTTTCATTTCCAAGGACAAGGTCTCTATCGTAAAATACATTAACAGTCCTTAGGTACTCTTTCCAGGACTTTGACCAAAGATTCCTCCTTCCTGGTGAAAACAGTAACTGTGTACCACATTTCCATGTTTTGGAAGCAAAGAGTGCATAGACATCTACCTGTAGGAGAATCCTGTGTGCAGAGCTACTTTTAGATACCATTCAGTAAAATATTTAGACTCTTGCTTGAGATATACTGAGGATTTAAAATGAAAAACCATTTTCCCTGTTTTTTTATTAGCAAATTAGATGGTTTCCTGATCACTTTGCTAGTTTTCAAGTACTGTTTCCAGAGTTGCACAGGGAACCCTGCACTTAGGGTATTCCTGTGGATCTTATTTTAGTAAAGAGGTCAGGGAGGTCATGAATATACTAAGGAGGTATTGAGGCACTTAACTTTCTTTTGCTACTACTACCAGAAAAAATCTATTTAAGTCTCTATTGAGGCATTTAACTTTCTTATGCTACTACTACCAGTAAAAATCTATTTAAGTCTCACACTGAAGATCCTGGAAATTCCTGGATACACCCAAAAGCCACTCTCAGCAGACACCTTCCTTCATTAAATAGTGAATAAATAGTGAATAGGAAAGCAGGCTGCTTTTCTTTCCTCCTCTGCTAATTCAATGAACACTTGCCCCCATAAACCTTCACCCTTCATTTTTTCTCGACATAGAAGACCATCCCACAGTATCAAATCCAATTCTGTCATTGTTTTTCTCTTACTGACATGAGATACAGTGAACCGTGAGTCATGACAGAGTCCGCATGTACACATTGTGGCTGAGGGAGAAGAAGAAAACCTGTTGCTAAATTTAATCTGTTACCAGGTTGATTAATTTTCTTCCAGTCAAAATTATATCACTGATCTCCAAGGAAGGTGTTCTGGTTTAGCAACGTAAAATTTCATTTACATTTCATGAACACATTTATGCCAAAACTTTGGGAATGAATACACTGCAGACAACCAATAGCCTTTTTCAACAGAGAAAAATCATGCTTTGGGCTACCACGGCTACATTGCTGACTCTACCAAGGTGAGCCCATTCCAATTACTTTCCCAGATAATCATAGAATCTTAGAATTGTTCAAGTTGGAAGGGATCTTCAAGATCACGCTGTTCCAACCCCCCTTCCATGGCAGGGACACCTCCCACTAGACCAGGTTACTCAGGGCCTCACCCCACCCCTTAGCCATCACATGACTATTGTCAGCCCATAAAGGGTTGAGTTTTATTCAAACAAGTGTTCTTCAAAGACAGATATCGAAAAGCAAAATGCAATCAAAGTATGGATTGGCTCATTTTGTTCTCCAAGTGTTTTGTTCTGTACGTGCATGTTATACTTGAACTAGAAGTGACCTGTCACTTTTAATGCTAGCACTGTTTGAAAAATCGATGAGAGAGAAGGAGATTCATTCTTCTCTGGCAGCTGTCTTGCTCCCATTTAGGTGCAAAAGGACTCTTGGTACTGAGTACCCGAAGTCCTGTCTATTGTTATTAATGACTGTGTGGTCTCTTCTTCTCTCGTCAAAGAAGAGTGTTTCTCTGTCTCAGATTATTGTGCTATAATTCCCCCATAGGTGTCACTCATCTGACAGCATGAATTCAAATTACATTTCACTTTCTATTGAATGAAAAAAGAAATCTTGATTCACACATAAAATATTCATGTCACAATCTCTGGAAAAGTAATTGTGTCCTTAAAGCTCAGACACTGCCTCAGCCCTGGGGGTTGCATATACCAGTTTAGATTGTATTCGCTGATTTCAGCCACTGCTGTGGATGAACCACAACTGCTGGTTTGATTTCTAAACACTGTCACTGTGTACCATATGAAAATATATCAGCAGTGTAAATTGTCTGAAAAGCTGGTACAGCTGATCTTATTATATAAAAGTTTTGGGGGTTTTTTTTTTGTTAATTAAGGGAACAATAGAAAATTTAAATGTCTAGAAAGCTTTCTTGAGAGCTGTCTGGTAATCATCATACTCATGGGGAAGCTGGTGTCTGCAAAAATCACTCCTTTCAAATCTATTTTACCTGTATAACTCAGTATGGAAACATACATAGCTGCCTGGAACTGATATGGCAGTCATGAGCAACATGATCCAGCTGGATTTGAGCACTTGGATATGGTAGATAGGGCTACTGTTGACTGTGTGAGCCAGCAGAGGACAACACATGTAATATGGTTTGCAGTCGGACTTTATGATCTTGAAGGTCTTCTCCAACATAAATCAGTCTATGATTCTACACTCAATGCTGCCACAAGACGTTTTCAGTTTGTCAGCCTGTCATTAGTCCAGTGGCTCCAAATCTCCCTTTCCCATGGCTGGTAGATCTGCCCCAATGTGAAAATGTTGGTCCAACTCATATTTGTAAAACCTCTCCAGAAGTGCTTTAGCTCCGTTTGAGACACGTTGCTATCCTTTAGCCATCATCATCTCTGTGTTTCAGTGTATGTCCATGGATGACAATGCCCTGGCTGGGTAATATTTAAATTCTGTCCATGCAGCCATTCACTCCACTGATGCAAATAATCCTGTGTGGCTTGACCAACCACCCCCAAAACCTTTGGCTCATAATAGCATATAAATGCTGCAGTTCACTGAGATATGCTTCTTTCTAAGGTAACACCCACAAATATGAAGACAGATCATGCTACAGTTCTGTTTAAAACTTTTAAATGGGTATTAAAAAGTATTGACAATTAGATCCCAACAAGGGTTCACTCCTTACCAACTCCTATGAGTAATAGATACTTTTAATTCATGTCTCTGGTTTCTAACCAATTCCTTATCCATCTTAATAATGCATTATCTCACCCATATTTAGAGAATTTTACAATAATCTGTCAAGGGAAACTTAGTCAAATAGCTTTCTACAAATCCAGACATAATAGATCTATTAATTTAATTTTATAGCCGCTCCACATTGTAAAAGCAACCACTTCCTTTTTCTGTAATGGTGAGAAAAAAATAATACTTTAAGTTATTACATTAGCCTCACTCTGCTCAGATTATATGATGTGACTGCTTCAAAGAACATTTTTTAATAAAAACTGCCAATTTGCACTTGCAGAAAAACTGTGCTTTGCTGATTGGTGTCTTTACCTCCTACCACGCACATTCCCATTGAAGCTACAAGTCCATCACCTTAAATCACTCCTTAACACCACAAAATAAAAATAGTGAAGAAAAATACCACTATCTCCACCTTCTGTGTGCCAGAGAGATCAAACTGAGGGAGCTTATGGATCACTCTAATGTTTTTTTTCTTAAAGTACAGCCCCAGCAGAAAAAGCTTCGCATTATTCCAAACTTCTACAGTTGCAGAGGAAAGTTTTAACACGCTATCTTTCTGTTTTCAAAGCTCAGAATACAAGTAAATTTAACTCTAAATTCATTATATTTCTTAAAACCCATATGTATGGAAATCTGACTTGTATTTTATCAGCTGAGCAGTGATATTCTTCAACAATCAGAAACAACAGTTGAGATGGTTTGTTTCGAGAGGACAACTAAGGTATCCTTGAAGAACAATATTTGTTTCAGATGAATATTTGGTTGGTGTTGATTAAAAGGATAGTATCTTGCATTTTTGTATATAAAGCCATTTATCTTGTGAATCTAGAGAAAGCAGACTGAGCATTGCCAGCAACTGAGAACTGAAAATAACATCAAGCCTTTGTAATACTGTTAAGAAGGCTTGATAAATATCACATTGAAAAGTATCTTAATTCTTGTTCTCTATTTAAAGTGAGAAGACTCAATGACAGAGCAGCTCCTCTTTCATCTTGAAAAGCCTGCTATACAGTTTTTGTATCACATACTCAGAATTGTTGACTACTGCTAATCCAGATTTTAAAGGGGAGGTTTTGCCCTGAAGAAGTTGGTACAGTGATTCAAATTTCAAAGAGATCAGAGCAAACACTGTTTTCTTCTTTGGATAACTTTACATAAAATGTTAAGATGTGTCAGTCTAATTTCTGATAAATGAAAGCAGCTGACGTTTGAAAATGTACTGTGGAAATGGCTGGCTGGCTGTTCACGTCCAGGGTGAGAATCAGCTATCAAGCTTGAAGGCATTTTAATGACGCTAATGTTTTAATGTTTACTGTTAAAAGAAAATGAAGTTTTGATTTTTAATGTGGACTATGGAACTGCTCCTAATGGTTTGGCTAGGACTTCATATTATATCTCATAAATTCATACAATCAGATTAAGCTATGAAAAATGAACTATTAGACCATACTTAATCTTTATGTAGTAAATCCACCTGAAGTCAGTGGAGTAAAATGAGGCATAACTTTGACCAAACAGCTATATTTATTATAGTTAAGTCTAGGTTTAAAGACACGGTCTTTTCTCTTAGATGTTCCTTTTATTCCGACAAAGAAAAGTAGACAGAGCTTTGTATTTCTAAAAAATTACGGTTAGAATAAATCAATATCTGAGTCCTGGGAGTTCAACAAAATCTTGTATGAGCAGCCTTGAGTCAATCTACTTTGCCCTGAGTCAGGAATGGAGGCAAGACAGGAAACCCACATGCCAAAAGGAAGTAGCTTTTGAAAAATTAATTGTGTTGCATTCATGGCCTATGACTGATGAAAGCTCGGTAGTTTTCCCAGCAACTCTGGGCAAATCACTGAAGTCTACATGCTACAGTTTTCTCTTCTACAAAACAGGAGCATAATGTTTCCTGCAACTGCCTTCTGTCTCTCACACCCTTATGAGGATGTTAATTCTTAAGATGCATCTCAGACTGTATGGCCAGAGGAAAATAAAGGTCTTGATCTTATTCAGAGCCTCTAACTGGTACCTGAAATGCAAATAATGAATGCTAATTCAAAGTAAAAATCCTTGAACTTTTTTTTTTTTAAGTGTTCAGGTCAAGACCAAGATCATACTTATTTTACCAGAACTACTTTGTTTGCCTTTATTTCCAGTTTTGTCTGAAAATACTTGGTACTGTAGTCTTTAATGTTGCTCACCATGGCATTTTAGGATCATTATGAGGCTGAATATGTCCTAAATTCAAGAAAATAAAATAAACTTTTTTAAAAAAGATTTTCTTCTTTCTTATAGCCTGCTGTGTTTAGAATACTTCTTAACTGTGTCTCTTTCATTTGGTTTTTCCAACTTCAGGCTAAGCACTCAGCCTTTATTTCATTTAATAGCCAACCAAAATGTATTGTAAATAAAACAAAGATAATCTTATTTTTGTGTGAAGCAAATATCAGATTTTTTTTGTTATCCTACAACGACATCGCATATGGTTTAATATGGCTGACAAACCAAAAGTTTACAACTTAAAAGATTGAGGTGGTTTCATCCTTTTTCCATTTTTACTGTTTCATTAATTTGGAAAGGCTTAGGGGTTTGGGGCATCAGAAAAGGTGCTGTCCTTGTTGCCACTTACCATCTCTGGTCACTCGGGCTTTAAAAGTGCATATTAGTCACCATTATAAATAATAGTTCCTGACTTGTGTTTTAACATTATCATTAATGCCATCTGTTTCTAAGAGCAAATTTATCTGTCCACAAGTGTATGTGACTCTGCATGACTTTCAGGCAAGGAGAGGGGTTTTTTAACAGCTATTTTTTGACACCTAGATTAGGATGCTGGTCTTTGTATTCAATGGATGGAGTATTGAAGAGAATGATTCAGAGGACCCAAGTTGGATCTTGCTCAGAATCACTTCCTGCAGAAGACTCACTCTAAACACTATCTAATCAGAAAACCTGTGATGACCAGGTTGGTAAAATATGTAACTATGTTAGGTGCCCAGTAAAATAACTTCTTCTGTAAGGTGTTCAGCATAAACTTATGTTGCCTGAAATTGAATCCTTGGAGGAAACAGCAAATGCTCTCAGACACCAGCGCTGCATCAAAGTATAAACCAGCTAAAGGAAATATAATTGCTTGGTTCAAAAATATATGTGTGAGAAATAATTTTTCAGAGCAAATGGGAAACAACTTAAATGAGGAATGGACAGGGGCCACAACAGAGCTAAAGGTCCCACATGCATTTTGACTCATAGCAGAGGAGTCACTTACAAAATGTAGAGATTACTTTCCCTCAAGTCTTCCTCTAAAACAAAAAAAAAATCTGCACTTTCTGAAAGACCAAAAAAAAGCTTATTTTAGCATAAAAATCCAAAGATTCCAGGAAATCCTGGATTTGTGCTTGTTCAGCTCTGCGGGTCAGCTATTCCACTAGTTGTATCTTTTATAGTAGGCAATACATGATGCTTCAGAGGAAGCATAAAGTAAGATACTTGCCCAGAGGAATTTTTTTTTTCCTAACAGCCAGAATTAGTGGTCTAGGTTGTGTTCAAAGCCTTCACATTTACAGGCTATAGAAATAGTTTATCTTTGCTTCATTCTGTTATAGCTCTATACTTCTGGGACCAGAATCAATACAAATAACAAAGTAATATGAGAGCCTGCAACTAGGCTGGCTGGATAAAGTTTAAGTACTAATAAATTAAGCAAAAACTCCTCAGACTTCCAGATTGATTCATTGACAGGAAAGCACTGGAGAAGCACAAGCTGACTGGTATTTGATCTAAAAAAATAAAAGTCTGCAGCAAGAGAAAGCAGCATACCAACATTTCTTGTCTATTTGCAGCAGTAGAATCACATTCTTTTCAAGTGTTTTTAAAGTTATATTTTTAGCAGACACTCTTTCCTTTTAGAGTAATTCTGTTAGGAGCATATCAAGGGTGCCATGTGAGCTAAATCTAGCTATTTTACTAAATGTCAGAAACATACCAACAGCAGCTATGGCAGCAGGAGAGCCCTTTGTCTGATCATGAAAGCTGGCAATTGTTTTGACAGAGCAAAATGACAAGTTAAGGAAAACAACCATGGTTGTTTTATTTCTCCTCTTTCTCTTCTTAATGCTCTTGGAGTGAAATGACATCTTTATATTTGATTTTTTAATTATTTAATAAAAATGAACACATGAAGGCAAAGAAAATACTCTGCCTTTTGGTGTAGATTTCCAGAGGTATGAGGATAGAACTAAATTATCCCTCAAATAGGGATTTTTGACACTTGTGTGTTGATTGAGGTCAACAGGCATATTTGCTAAATTATTCACATGCAGGAGAGCTTACTCCCAGCAACATCAGCCAGCTCATGCAGGCATGCACGCACACGTGCAAACACATGAAGTGTTAAAGGTAGAATAAAAGTCCTTTCAAAGGATGGTACTAGGACTTGGCTTCTCATAAAAATTCACCTCTTACAAAGACGCTATAATCCTAATCAGTTGTCATCAGCTTGCACCATATTGTGACAATTATGCCTTATCATCCTTCTGTTCATGCCCATGAGTGCAAGATTTCAAACCTTCCCTACTTACGTTTGTGACTCCTGTACAAATGAACCTACAGAATGCAGTTCACATTATCACATAGATTCCTTGCTACAACAACAAATTACACAATGAAGTTATGAAGAATTTCATAAAACAAACAAAAATGATACAAGAGAATCTTCAGACTTCATTGCCACAACTCAGAAGGTGGAAAAACTTATTTTCTGCCCCCACATAGTTAGCCACCTTGTCTGTCAAGTGTAAAAGAGGAAAAAAGGCAAACAGAGAAAAGCAAACAAAAGCTATTGCATTATGAGTCTCTGGTTTGGGAAGAAAGAAACCTGCCAAATCCCCTTCCGAAGCTCGTATATTTCTGTAAATATGCAAATATTTTACACTGCTTTCTAAACAAAAAGATTACAGTTCACCATGATCCAGAACCACTGTTAAGAAAGCAGAACATTCATACAAAAAAGAGGAAATGACACTACTCAAACAAATAGTCTGACCTTGCACGACAGAAGATGTGTGAAGATAAATCATTTTAAGCTTCTTGAATAAGCCAATCAATTTGCTATCCAGCTCTCCCTGTGTTTGCTGGAGATGCACTTCCTTCTAAAAAACTAGGGCTAGACAAAAGACAAAAAAATGATTCATCATCTAGGAATCCTTTAATGGCAATACATGTAGTTTTCTAACACAGACACAGAAATCCACTGGACATCCTATCAACAATGGAAAAAAGAAAACTTCTCTGTGTTTAGTCCACCCAGTTCTAGAAAAACAAGGTCTTTGGGGGATTCAGCACTTAAACTTGGTGCAAAGAGCAATTCACACTTTCCGTTTATTTGATTGCTTCTCTGGTGTACCTTTGAAAAGAGAACAAACATATTTGTTGTTAAGGAAGGCCATACAAATATTTAAATTTCTGTTTGGATTAAGATTTTGCAATATGAATGTAAAACAAAGTGTTTTTTTTCTCTTTTGGCAGCTGAGTCCTGAAGTACATCAATGAGTGAGTAGCAGCTAATTTACAAATTTGCGCTGTGGCAGTTAATGGAAAGATAAAGCAAAGACACCAGGACAGCCAAAATTCATTCTGCACTTATTTAGATGCCCCAGATTTTTGCACTGATGCAGCAATAAATCTTGCTCTTGGTTTCAGATCAGTTAATATAAAGCTATCCTTTTGATTACAGTTCCAGCAGAGATCTCACCCCTAACTGAAGTCCTATTGAGCTAAGAGTTGTAACAGAGTATGTTGTTCCGGTTCTGAAAACTTGCTACAACAGGGTACTGAGTTAAGTGAATCACTGCAAATCATACAGCACAGATGATGCAGGCTCCAGTTCTCCAGAGTCACAGTTCAGTGTCCTATCCAACTAGCCACAGGCTTGTACAAAGGTTTGGGTTTTTAGCTCCTTTAGTCTCTCAGGACTTTTCCAAAGGCTGAACTTGTGCTTATTAAAAGTTTGAAAGAAGCGTGTTTACCTGAGCTGAACAATGCTCTGGTTGGTCAGTGTACCGAGGCAAGATTCATTCCTATGTAAGAATAAGGTACCCATACAGATCCAATTATGTAAGTCATGGTTATTAAACAGGTACTGAGTTTGGATGTACAAGTATGTACTACTGCAATAAACCCCTCCATCATTTTCTTTTCATGACCTTCAGCAACACTTTGTTGTTACAGCAGCTTATAAATATTGAGGAAGCAGTACTTGTTAGATATAAATGCACTGTTGCAATTTCCAGATTAAAAAAAACCCAAACACCACACAAATTCTGCAACAATAAGGAAACTAAGTTTTGACACTATACGTCCCACAACAGAGAAGAAAATTAGCTGATTTAACAGACGGAGGCATAATTTAACTTTATGATTTTAGATCAAGTGTTATGAATCAACATAAAATTGAATTCAACAAATAATTTAGTGTATGCCCACACTGCCATTTTTGTCCATTCCTCTGATCCCCTGCCTGTGTCTCTCACTTGTCTCTTCAGTCTCTGCTCCCACTGGGAGGGAATCACTGCTCTAGGCAGTAGAGCTGCAGACCTTCTGCTCCCAGCAACGCTAACCTTGACACTGCAAATGCAAACCACTCCCTTTAGCTGGCTTTAGCACCAGTGTTTTGCTTTGATGTAGCTAACTAATACGGCATAAGTAACCATAGCTATGCAGAGACTTCACTAAAAGATGTTAGAAGATTCTTCACCCAGAGGGTGGTAGAGCACTAGAATAGGCTCCCCAGGGAAGCAGTAATAGCACCAAACCTGACAATATTCAAGAAACATATGGACAATGTCCTCAGACACTGGACCAGGCTGTCCAGGGAGGTGGTTGAATCACTATCCCTGGGGACGTTCAAAGGACATGAAGATGTGGGGCCAGGGTTCAATGGTAGATGTGGCAGAGTTAGGTTAATGGTTGGACTTGATGATCTTGAAGGTCTTTTCCAACCAGAATTATTCTATAATTCTGTGAAATGTCTCTTTATATAACGGTTTTAGGATAATAAATCCCCGAAAGCACCAAAATATCTGTTTTTTAATGGAGAATAAACTATGAAAGGGAAAATGCCATGGAAATAACTAAGGAGCTGAAGGAACATGTCCTGTACTCCTAAGGCCATGCTCTTAGCTGTTAAGAACAGCTTTATGTTGAAGATGGACTCTGACAACACTTAGGTTCAGAAAAGGACCGCACTGTTTAACACTGAGCATAACTTTTAGGGACATGGTTGCCTAATTTACCTTCATCCCCAAGGTAGTCCTCCAAGCTATTTCTTAATACAAGTATACTGAGATGCAATTTACAATATAGTATACATGGCAAGGGGGACATCAAATATAATCAGAGGTAATATGCCAGTGTAGTGGTCTAAAGCATACGTTGACTTTTGACGTGAAGGCCAAATCACAAAAAGGACACAGGGGTTTGCCATAGGAAGAACAGAAATGTCTAGGAATGAGTGAGATTTAAGACAGTGAGGGAAAGAAGCACCTGAAGAGCCACAGACATCCATGTTTTCCTCCAATTAAGTTACATAGTTGTCAAATTTCTGGTGCTGCGCAGACACAGCAATATGTCTTTGGTTGAGCTATGGTTAATTTTTCCTTTCCACCTTAGAGGTTTGCAGTTCATGTATCAGCCATGTATCTGAAAGATACTAAGGATAGCCTATTGAATAGGAAAAGACACATAAAATGGGAAGGAGTTCTTTTTGTGCTTTTTGTTTAGTGTGCTTGTCCTACAAGAATGGTAGTGGTACTACAAGGTTCTGATAATGGGCATCCTTTAACATGCCACCAATTTTAAAGTGTTCTTTACACAAGCATCCCCTCACATTAACTCTATCATTAATACAACATGATTCAAAACAGGGAAAAGAGTTTGTCTTTCTTCATCACATTCGCTTATGTACTCTGTTGTCAAGTGTTTAATGGGTCTTTCTCTTGGAACTGTCCTTCCAAACAGTCATGTGGCAGTTATTAAAGTTACAATAGAGAATACTGCACCCTTGCACCACAGACATAAAACACAATGCAAGTTCAACATTCTTTACAGGGAAAATCAATATATCTTCTTACAAAGCAAAACCTTCAGCAGTTTCTTATCCAACTCACAAACCCCTCTGGTTCAGCAAGTACAAGATGAATGACAGATAGTACCAGGCTAATTTCAAGAAAACAGCACCAAAGCAAAATGCTCAAATGGCCTATTTTTCCTGAAACGATTGAATTTACACATTCATTTGTCATGTGGCTGTGTCCTATTATATGGTTAGAACAGTTCATCTATTGATTAAATAGTACACCAATAAAGTATCATTATCAAAGCTTAACCTTGCAAGTATGTTAAAATATCAGTGTTAATACATTCTAAATAAATATTTTATTAGGACAGCGGTTTATAAATGTACTTATTTCCCAAGCAATTTACCTTTATTTCTTTCCTTCCTTTAGCTTTACTTTATTGCCACACTACAAAAAAAGATGTACCCTCTGCAAAGCCCACACTGAATCATGGCTATACCACCGTATATTTTTTATCCATATGAGAAGAGTTAATTAAAAAATTCATTAAGACTTGATTGCTTTCTGCTTACATATGGAGAATTTCTAATGTTGGCAAAAACTACAACCAGGTGGTTACTGTAGAGGGCTTAAGCAATTACAGTATATCAGTCTCACTGACAGTATGTTTAAGAGAATCCCAGATCACATTTCCCTGTAAGAAGTTGCAGCCAACTAATACCATCATCACTGGTGTCTTTTGATAACTTTTGCTTCTTTTTCATTTACATATTTCTTCCACTCTCCTAGCAGACTGCAGAAACTACTTATTGTAGCATCATAGAGGAAGGCTTCATTTCTTCATTTCTGAATAAGTTTTCTTACGAAATAACTTTTTACTCCATGTAGTAAAGCTGAAGTAAAGTTGATATGTACTTCAGTGAAATCAAAGTATCAGCGTAAATTTATTACTCACAACTAGGTGTTACCCATGAATCTAGCCAGCGTAAATCACTGAGATTGAATTCAGCAGGAACTGCAGTACCATGGAGATACGATGCCAAGGAAAGTTCTCACTTTTCACTGCATAGCAGAGAACTATGGTTAATATAGCAGGAAGTCGTGAAGTAAAACAGATGGAAGAAACATTCTGAGCGCTAGGGAAAAAGCCAGGGAAGTAAGCAGTAAAGGGAGATGACTTGTTTTGCATGAGCAGTCAGCATTCTGGTCAGATTTCTGGGTTAGATTTTATAAATATTCTATTTCCAACCCTTTTTGTACTATTAAGCCAACAATATGATTATAGCCTCAGAAGGATTAGTTATGGGAATGTTTGTCATAAATCTGGTTAAACCAAAACTTGAACAATTAAAAAAAACTATTTTTAAAAAAAACTTCTCCACAAACAAGAAAGGAAAGCCTAATAAGTCTACATGAAAGACAGCTGTGACTTGACCTACACAGTTGCAGAAGGCTCATCGTCCTGCAAGTCCCTGTGCAGAAAAGGTGTCTAGTAATGGGTTGAAATAATCAGAGGTTGATCATTCACTTAGCTCCATCCATCTACAATATTCAAGAGCCCTATTGCATTATAGGAATAATACATGACTGCAGTAAGAATAACTTTAGCACAATGATGATTTGGCTACTGCACACTTTAACCATAGGATAATCACCTCTTCTAATCCTCCAGTAGGTGAGCAAGACTTTAGTGTTGTTTATCCAGGTTATAAAATCCATACAGGTAGGTGTAATGGTATTGGAGCTTGTGAAAATTAAAATCAACAGTATCTGTAATGTTGTAGTAATGTATGGTAGTTTTAAAATTTTCTTATAAAGCTTTCTATAAGCCTCAAATTTGTCAAGCATATAGAGAATCTACTGTTGTTTCACAACATCACTTATGATTTTTCAGATACCCGTGTCTCCATTTAGCCCATATCCAGGGCTAAACTATAGCAGTTGCTTTATCACCCAGTGACTCCTCCCCAGCCAAGAAAGGGAATCTGGAAAACAAGAGGAGACTCACAGGTTGAAACAAAAAAATATTTAATGAAACAGCAAAACTAAAGCAAACACCAGCATAAAGTAAGGTTATACCTAGACCAGCAAATGTACAGTGGCCACCAGAAACAAGGACGCAGTCCTCAGGACTTGTTCTTAGCAAACATCCCCCTTTACACTGAGTGTGACATTTATGGTATGGGGTACACCTGTGAGGCAATTCAGGTCAGCTGCCCTGGCTAACTCCAAACTGCTAATGCCCTGCAGGCCATAGCAGGTCTATGATTCTGTCCCAGTTAAACCAGGACAAACTGATAGCGTATTTTTTAAACTATTTTATCTCCTTAAGGCTATCACTTGTACCTTTTGTGGCTACCTACCTGAATTATAGCCAAGAAAATTCAATCAAATTAACAAAGGATGATGTAGTGTTTGAACAATTGCTTTCTGAGCATCAAACTCTTCCAAATCTAATTAAAGACAACTTATCCATGACCACTACAAAATCCTTCTCAGGTAGTATCCAGATACAATGGCATCAAGAATAAAGAAGGAGAGAAATATGGGTCTGAAATGAGATGCACTACTAGGACCTCATATAGAAAAACCTTTAAATAAGTGCTTTATTTGAATGGAGAAAAATTCTTGTGTTTGATGGCTAAGAGGTGGTGACACATTTAATGTGAGGAACCAGGTTTCTGGGCATGCCCATAAGCTTTTACAATCCTGCTGATTCAAGGACTTCAAGATTTCTACTATTTCCCCCCAGATAATTGAGAATTTCTCCACTGATTCAGATCCACATGTGAACAGACTAGTAAAGAGCAGACACCTTCGCTTGGAGTGCTTTACTGATGGGAGGCTCTATCTGGCCGGCATTTCAGAGACCTTTATTATCTTCTGGTTTGCTGTTTGCACTGACTCCTGTACCCATTGCCAGCTACTGCAGCAGCAGAAATAGCAAAGAAAAATTACAGTCTCAGTGCTGCATGGGTTGGCAAAGCTACTGTGCCTAGGAAGTTTACAGGCGCTGGGCCAACAGCATCTAGGGAATTTAGAGAGAAGCATGGTGAAGCACAGGTAGGGTGGGGAACTGGCACTGAGCTCCTTCACGTTACTGCAACACTACTTAAGAATCTTATTGGGGACTTCAGGTGAGACTGTTAAATGCTTCAGCAAGTAGCAATCACAAACCCCAACTGTTGAGTCCCATGTGCAAGCAAGGACAATGTGTTCCCTACCTAAGGTTCCCTTATACCCACTATAATGAACTGGCAAAGGATCAGTGCTGATTTGGCAGGGTGAATGCTTGTGGGCTTGAAAAAGAGCCTTCATCTTATTTTCCAGAATGTGAAAAAATGGAAATCATGCTCTCCTATTTCAAAGTCTATTAGAAGGTAGCAGTGATGTATAGTTCAACATAACACCTTTCACAGTGACTAATATGCAGCTTTCCTTGTGTTCACTAGGGTGACCGGTGATAATGATAATGATGAATATCCATGCAAAATACCTGAGATTTTTTGAAAATGGTTTCCTTTGACCCATTAAGTACACGGGCTTCACCTGCAAGATAATGTGTCAAAAGCTATTTCTGAAGAACACAAGCTACTACTTCGTTTAAACAACCCAGGATAATTTTAAAATGACTGGATGTGGATGAGGAATGCAAATGTAAAGCAAAAGTAAATTTTCCCTCCTTTAAGACTTGTCTTTACCTTAGCCAAGAAAACATTAAGTTTACTCTCACTACAGTCATATCTCAATTTTATACTCACAGATGTGAGAGATAGTAACAAATTCTTTGAAAAATTAGTGTCCCCGGAATGAAGAGCTACAGCTGATGTGTTAACTGCATTCAGAGAGAACCACGGCAGTTTACTTGTAACATTTAACCTGGAAATGTAAGAAATAAAGTAACTCATTCACTGTGTAATCCTGATATAAACCAAAATAGACACAAAATAATAATACACAATCAAATCCAATGCATGACTATATGAAGCAGCAAGCGGATGTGACTGGCTCTAAATTGAGTTAATGTGTAGGATGCTTCCTTCACTGAATGCAATCAGATTGCAGATAGTTAACTTCAAGCATGATATGTCTCAAATATATTCAAGCTTGAAATATAATGAGACGAGTAATTGGCATTCACCCAAGAAGTGCCTGTATTAAATGGATACTCAGAAGAACCAAGCAATGTAAAGTAAACATAAAAGTTAGCAAAACCTCGGTGATGCTCTTTTTCTTAGGGAACTGGAAGAAGTCTAGACAACAAATGAATAAGCAGAATAAAAGCATAGAAGGACCAGTGTAGCCAATCTCAAGTGTCATAGTAAAGGGAGGAAAAAGAAGGAGCAAAAATTTAAAAAGCAAATAAACAACAAAAGAATATTAAATACTATATTAATAATTGTGAAATTTTTCTCTAAAAGGAATTGTTTGTACCTAGCCATCCATCTTCTAACACTGTCAGCACAAACTTCTGTCTTAGAATAGCTTCTTTAATATTTAGGAAGTGCCACTGTCTTTTTTCCCCCTCTGCTTTTCTGGTTGCATCCTTTATGACTGACTGCTTGTTGCTAATGTCAGTGTCCTCAGGGAAAGGAATCATCTCCTCCCTTCAGTTCCAGTCTGAGGCTGATGAGCATGAGGAGAGATGGCAGTTCGAGGGACTGTAGCATGAAACATGTCCAGCATGGAAAGAGAAGGACTGCTCAGTAATCAGCTCGTTGCCTTTTTTTTTTTTTCCTCCAAGTTTGATAGGGAGATGTCCTGGTGCTTGCATTTCCTCCTAAATTGGAAAATAAAGAGCTATCTCACCCTATTTAAATTATTTCAAACAGAAAAATAATAGCAAAAAACATTGTGATACTCTTGCAATTAAAAATCTTGCATTTATAGTGCATAATAAAATAAGTACATTTTAATTTTCAATATTGCATTAAGAAGGAAAATTTACCCAAACTCAATCTGCCTTTCCCCATCCATTATAAATGCATTAACAAAAATAAGCTTACCAAATAATCTGACAAGACCAACGGACAATAACAAAATGTAATCTACCTTTACAATTTTATGGATATACCTACATAGCTCTTTTTTTTTACCTGTATCCTTGAAAACACTTCCCATGGGTTGCAGCCTGCCAGTTAAACTATGGGGAGTTTGAGAACTCATCTGCCATCCTGCTTGCAAGCCATAACCAAATGTGTTTACTGGGTGACCAATAGTAACTTGCTGTCCTTGGAAGAACAGCTTTGTCCTGCTATGCTCGAGGCTGCTTTACTGACACTAAAAATACAGACTGCAAGGCTACTCACTAGTCTAACAGAATTTGGGCCCCACTACCTTATGGCTCAAACTTAACATGATACATGATGTCAAAGCTTGAAAATAATTTTGTTTCTTAAAGTGGACAGGAGATGTGATTTAAACTGCCTGGATTGGAGTCCTATAATCAGTCATCCAAAATAAATTTTATTATTTAAGTTTTATTCAGAGGCAGACAAGCTGAAAACCTATTTTTATGCAATAAAAAGTTTATAGGCTTTCATAAACATGTAGATTACTTCTTCATACACATTCTGCACACTGATTTCTTTTGTTTCATATGTAAGACTTTCTGTTGTGTTTTGTGATTGTGCTCAGCAGTTTCTATTTGTAAACACCCCACACTGGGGTTTTCTTTATTATTAACAGCACCAACCTTTAACTACTCTCCACACATGCCCTGCAATGAAAATATTACTTTGGTAATATTATTTTGGTAATATGGATTTGATTCAACATAGAGTATTCCACCTAAACTCTTCAACAGCCCCTGAATTTGTGTAGATTCGTGTTGGCTGCTGCAAATGTGTTTGCTAGATTTTGCTCTTGTTTTGCTGCAGATGGGTGCAAGCGAATACTAGCTCTGTCACCTGTGTCTTGATGGGTGGGATATGCTGGCTTGCAAAATTGTTAACATAGGTACATGACTTACAGATCAAATCAGGAGCTCAGGAACTCACATCTCCCTCCTCACGTGTTCAGACCTATGGGTAGTCCAGAAATCATGCTAGTTCATGTTGTATGAACTGTCTGCTGCTGTGTGTTTACAACACAGCATTGTAAGAACCTGGTTTTAGTTACACATGGTTACTGGGACATATAGATTTTTTTTGTTTTGATTATTTCTCCCATGTAAAGTACACATACTTCTCTGCAAATGCTGGCATATGGACATGGCATAATGTTCACTTCTCTGTCAGTTAACTTGCCTCATGCAGGGCAGGTCTCAAGGGCCACTTCACAGCACCTCAGGGAACACCACCTTACCAAGAAGCTCAGCTACAAATACCTCCTCTCCAGAGCTGGCATCCTAGAACAGAGGAAAACAACACTCAGTGATATAAAACTTCCAGTAAAACTTCCACGGCCATAAAGTGCAATATGACATTTTCCAACTTTTATGGAAAATAATGATTTTTCAAGAGAACATTTTTTTAAACATTTCCAAAACAGCCTGTTTTCCTGAGTTCAGAAGAAAAACGGGAACAGCTAAGAACTACTGGACATGTCTCCCTGGTCAAGGACATTTTCAGAGAAACAGGTAAACCCGGCTATTTTTATCTCATTTCATGCCCTCATGGGTTAGAAAAATGAGCCAAGTTCTTTAGAAAGTTGTACTGCACTTAAATTGGCTTTTGCCTCAAAATGCAAATCCTCCCTACCAACACATACAGAATATAAAACTTGCCAGTTGGATGACGAGCAGGAAGAAGAGGATTGCAAATGATGTTACAAAGATAGGAGATAAAATACACAGCCTAGCAGGAGATAAACGTATAAAGATTACTGCCACGTATATCTACTCCTGTGTAATCTGGAAATGACTGGAATAATGACAGTATTACTTATACAGCTGTTCATGTATTTAAACATTTCTCTCCTGTTATTTAAAGGATTACAGGCAAACACAAATAAATGTTTTTTTCATGCCATCCTACTACAGTGAACAAAAAATAGTCTTTAACTGCTGTTTTCATTTCGCTTCCAGGTAGTAATCAGGCTGGTAGTAGTTCTTTTCGTCTCTGGAACTCTTCCTGCTGCTACAGTTTCAGTTCTGTCTTCCCTTTGTAAAAATGTGCAGACCCTAATCCTGAAAACATCCTTAGTTGTATCTCTAGACAGATCAATCCAGAGATTAGATCAGATCTTCAATATCACTAGCAGACTTGCTTGTCTCCCAGCTGGAGTCACTGATTTGTCCTAAGATGAGCCAAATTCTGCTGAAGTTAAAAAAAAGTCTTTAGGTGATTTAGTGATATGAGAGACATCTGTGATGATGCTTTCACTAGTTTCAGATACTAGGAAAGAAAAGGAGATTTTCTCTACTCAAAGAATATGTACAGCACTAGAGAAGTTCACTCCTAGGTTTAGGAATTTTTTTTTTTCTTGAAGCAAATTTGTGGGTTTACAATGTTCAAGTGAATTTTCTATCTGCTGAGATGTATTCTGTAATCTTTATTGAATATTAATTCTGAGCAATAATCAATGTTTCCATGTATTTATAAAAAATAGTGGCCCCTAGAATGTGTCATACAATTGCTATTTTTCCCCTTTAAGCTTGATTTAAATACTTCTAAATATGACATCAGTCTTGAAGCTTTTCATAGGAACAAAGACATATAGGTCAGGAGTGTTTCAAAATGACATTTAAATGTCAGACCAGCACTTAGTTTATTGAGATATGAAGTAATGTCTGCCTGTTCACTGAAAAAGTGTTTGTCTGTTTCAAGCGATCAAAGACAGTTATCCAGAAATGATGCCTTTGAGTGGCTCCAGGAAGATGTGGAATATAAACTGAGATTTGAAGGGGAAAAATATTAGGGAATAAAATTAGGAATTGATGCTCTGACATCAAGTCAACATGACCACATTACCTCTGTACTTGCACACAGTAGGAACAAAAGCAAAGGAAAATCAAGTAAGGGATTTTTGTGAAATACTGTAGCTCAAAAACAACATAAAAGATCAAATGTCAGAAAGTTAGGGACAGAAAAGACTTCTTTAACATAGCTGAGCCAACATTGCCTCCACCCTTTTGTACTGAAAAGTAAACACAGAGGGGGCCAGGGACTTCTGTGCCAGGAATCTGCAGTCAGAGATGACAGAGGATGGGAAAATAGAGCTATCGAAATGCAAAGACAGAAAACTGACTCTAAAGACTGTTAAGTGAAAGATCTTGAAGGGAGAATATTATGGAATTTCAGTCTGATTCTGCCTTACCATTTGCCCTCCTAAGTATTAGTTTGAAGTGATGATCCTCCTCCCAGCTCAGGCCTTCACAGCAGGGGAGATGAAATGGACTTCAGCTCCCTCAAACACTGCTATGGCCACAGGACAGGTCAGGGTAGTGGTGAGTGATATGCAAGGACCTTACTCCCAGGCAGCTTTCTGCCATCAGCCATCTCTACTTCCTTCCATCACATTTTTAAAAGCAAGTGTCACATCTGGGGAAGGACAAGCATTCCTGGAAGAGGTGCAAAGTTTCTCTTCCATTCTTCCAATGCCTCATATGTGTGTGTGTGTCAGCACCTTGGGGTGAGTTCTATTCCCCTGGCCAGGATGTCCTTGGTTGTTGCAGGACCACCCAGGAGGGCACTGACTCATTCTGGAAGAGATACAGGTACCTATCCAAAAAAACAGACCATGCTCGTTAGCTAATTTCTCTTACAGAGGTCACAGAACAGCTGTCAGCTAATTACCTTCCCTGACTGATAGCCTAAGTGAATTTGAACTAGGAGTCTGCAGGTTAAAAGGTTTTATGCCTTTTTTCCTACATTGTTGGGGTGGGGGAAGGGAAAGAATGGAAAGTTTTCATGTCTTCCTTTCCATTAGATTGTTAATTTTCACCCCAGAAATTCATAGTATAAATTGTTGATTATTTTATGGATAATTATCAATGTGGTTTTTATGATGTGCTTTTTATGAGCCTAGAAATCACGTACTTGCTATGCTAGGCAATACTTCTGAATTATGGGACAATCTGCATTCATGATGTGCTGTGACTTGACAATATTTTGGGTACCTTAACTGACAGGAGGACACTGTCCTTGTAGTCTGCTACACTTACTTTATGCTGGCTCTGGCAAATACGGCAAGCAGACATTAAACGCTGCAGACATTCAGAATACCCCAAGTGTATTTTTCATCCACTATTATTTTTCACAAATATGCTTAGGTGTCAGCTTGTTTAATACACACTGAATAATATGGGTCATGGCATTTGTCAGCAAGTGAGAGAGCTCCACTAGCAAACATTTTATTAGGTGCATTACTACTTAGAATTCATATAATTTTAATATTTATATTTCCTTTTTATTTTGTGCACCAAGAAGGTGCATCTCTGAATGGCACACAACACAATGTAGAGAAAAAAGAGTGTTTCTCTTCAAGGGCTCAAGGTTTTACCTTATATTTTTGGTGCCTGAATCCAAAAAGCATTATGGGCAGAGAGGCTATTAGCTGTCCTACCAATCCCAGTTGCCTCTGACTAGGAGAAGCTCCTGAATTCAGGAGGCAACAAGCTAAAGTTTAAAGAGGGTCAGCCTCAGGCTTACCCAGACATGGGCTTCTTACATGTAGGTCACTGGGCTATATCACAACCATTCTTATAGGGGCTAGAGGAATCAGCGGCTCTTTATGCCTTCTCCTCTCAGCTTGTATGGCTGTAATAAAAACAATACCTTATAGCCAAGGGCAATTTAAGGAACATGCAGACACAGACACAAAAAAATGGGCAAAACATCTCAACATCAGGATTCTGGAGTTATGGTTCATCACATTGACACACCTATACCCACATAGCTATCTGTAAATTCATCACCTTCTTATTCAATTGAAAGTAACTCTACACGTGAAACACTCTCTCCATACCTCTGTATTCTGTGTGTGTTTATCCTATGCAGTCATTCTTATACTAGCACCCATACAAGATGTTGCATCCACATCACCAAGAGCAATGCCATGAGGACATGCACTCCCAGAGACAAAAGCAGCATAGATACGTTAACACCGTGTCTCATGCACACTAATAAGACCTGTCACTTGCCAGCACTAGCTAACACAGACTCTGCTTTGGGCTGACATAGCTATATTTCTCTTGAGGACACTCAGCAGTCTGGGGATCTCTACAAGAACTTTGATGCTCAATTCAGACATGACTACAGACATGCAGTATTAGGCCCATCAAAATGTTACAGTCAGGATGTACTCAAGAACCCAGTGGCAGAGTGGGCAAAAAAATGTTATGTTATTTTGTAAGCATGGTTCAGGCTGGCACCATGTTCACAGACTCATTGTTCATGAGAAAAATTTCAGACTATCTCCCTCTTTTAAGTATTGGGTTTTATTTCTTGTTTCTTCCATTCCCTTTTACTAATGTAATAGTTTGGTTCACACTCCCCTAGGCCACTACTGATTTTGAGTATGTGTCCAACACAGACCCACAGATATAAGTTTTCAGATTCAGTTCTCTGGAATAGACCTAGCATTTGGATTTTGAATTTTGGTCATAGACAGCTGTTTGAACCCAATTTTCTTCTGACACAACATCCTTGAGATTGTCTGATGAAGACAATAAATGATTTTTCTTTTCAATGCAAGTTAAAACCTGATTTACTGAGCTTTATCCACCATGTTACAGAGAGCTGCACCACCACAGCTGCCAACCAGGAGGCTGCCAAACGCTAATTTTCACAGAATGGAAGGGGTTGGAAGTGGCCTCTGGCCTCTAGTCTAACCCCCCTACCAAAACAGGTTCACCTAGGGCAGGTCATACAGGAACATGTCAGATGGGTCTTGAAACTCTACAGTGAAGGAGACTCCATAGCCTCTCTGGGCAGCTTGTTCCACTGCTCTGTCATCCTCACAGTAAAGAAGTTTTTCTTCATGTTGAGGTAGAACTTCCTGTGTCCCAGTCTGTGCCCATTGCCCCTTGTCCTATCATTGGGCATCACTGAAAGGAGAGTGGCCCCATCTTCCTGACACCCACCCTTCAGATATTTACAAGCATTGATCAGATCCCCTCTCAGCCTTCTCTTCTCCAGGCTAAACAGCCCCAGGGCTCTCAGCCTTTCCTCATAAGAAAGATGTTCCAGTCCCCTCATCATCTTTGTAGCTTCTGTTAGACTCTCTACAGCAGTTCCCTGTCTCTCTTGAACTGGGAAGTCCAGAGCTGAACACAACACTTCAGATGTAGCCTCACCAGGGCAGAGTAGAGGGAAAGGAGAACCTCCCTTGATGTGCTTATAATCTGTTTGGTGAAATAACTAGTTTGTCTGTTTAAATATAAGAAAATGAAACTTAATAAAAACAATGCACCAAATGCAGCCTATTTCCCATGTAAACCCCCTAAACTAGTTTAGGATAGTAATGAGAGTGGCTGTTCTCCACAGGACAGAAAAAATGGAAGTAATATGGTAGGAATACTTCTGTCATATTACTATGGCTATAACTTCAGGGATTTCACGTGAATGATTTCCACTTTCCTAAGAAAGAAGAGGAAAAGGTCTGATTTTTCTGCTAGCCTCACAGATCCCACCTACAGGCATTTCCCCTGTCTGTGCACAACAGTGGTTGCAGACAGTGCGTTGAGAAGCACAGCCTTGGGGCACGGCTGGCATGCACACTTCCTTTGGTGAGTTGAAGGCATCTAGGGTTCTTTTTATAGGCAAGCTAGATCCAATCCATATGGTCAGAGGAGCTTGAGCCCAATGTGTTCCATCCTTAAACTGATGGTTGCACAGGTGAGATGAAATGGAACAGGTTGCCCAGAGAGGTGGTAGTTGCCTCATTCCTAGAAACATGCAAGATCAGGTTGGATGGGGCTCTGAGCAACCTGCTCTAGTTGCAGGTGTCCCTGCTCACTGCACAGGGGTTGAACTAGATGACCTTGGAAGGTCCCTTCCAAGCCAAACTATTCTATTAATCTATGAAATGAAGGAGTAAAAGTGTCTTTTCTCTCCACCGACTGTGAACAATAGGTTCAGTGGCTGATACAGATGCAGCTATCTGCAGGTACACTCTAGAAACCAGGCGAGATGACTGACCCCCTCCATCCCATTAGCGTTTTGTGGTATTTAACATAAGGCTAGGAGTTGTGCTGACTGTTCCCCACTTTGGGTATTGACATCAGGTTTCCCTGCAGTTTCAGTGGTCTCTGGTGCAGCCAGTTGTACAAACCAGAGAGGTAATGCTAGGTGGCGGTTGTCCTCACGCATGTTTGATGGTGTGCGCATGGGTAGGTGGAACAGTCACCCTACTTCCTGCTTCAGAATTTAAAGATGTATGTATAATTGATGGGGCAGATTTCTTGGTGCTGTTCTTGCCACTTTAGATAGGAGTAAATCTCCTTGAGTAATGGAAGGGTAGATTAAGCCCATTAATTACACTTCACAGCACCTTTGTGTCACATAAGAAGTTTCTGAGGTCATTTTAAGCTACCATTCATCCCTCCCTGCTTTCAGTGGAGCTACAAAGCTGCACTAGCACCAGAGTTATGTCAGACCTGGCATGGGCACATCCTATTGAGAGGGGAGGCAAAGGGCACTACACCAACATTGCTCTTGAAGTCTAGCATGCTGGATCACATGATGAAAATGCCTCTTCAGAGAGGGAGGCTGAGTTGTGAGGGGAGGCTGGTGCTTCCCCAGATCCCATCTCACAAGAACCAGCCACTAGCCTCTTCCTTTCCTCACCCCCAGCCTCTGCAGCACCCTGAAACCAGGCAGAGTGAGGGGCCTATGTCCTTGTCACTCTGAAACACAGATCTGAGGCAACCCATGACACTTCTCACCGAACCCTGGTGGATCCCTCATGTTGCCATGTCTTTTTCACTTGTTAGCCACCTACATGGGTATAAACACGCAGACAAACCATACTGCTCCAAGTGCTAGTCAAGAACCACTGCACTAAATTTAATTTTTTTTAGCTGATAACATTTAGTGTTGTTTCATAGGATCATAGAATCATTAAGGTTGGAAAAGACCTTTAAGAACTTCAAGTCCAACTGTCAACCCAACACTACCATGACCACTAGACTATGCCCTGAATTGCCACGTCTACATGTTTTTTTAACATCCCCAGGGACGTGGACTTCACCACTTCCCTGGGCAGCCTGTTCCCGTGCTTGACCAGTCTTCCAGTAAATAATTTTTTTTTCAGTAAAGAAATTTTTCCTAATATCCAATCTAAACCTCCCCTGGCACAACCTGAGGCCATTGCCTCTTGTCCTACTGTTTGAAAGTAAGTCCCTGAGAAGTATCAGAAGATTATTCTCTAGAAACCAGGTGCTTCCCAATCTGAAAATCTTAGTCTCTAAGTCCCATATAAGAGATGAGGATGGGATGGTGAATGGAGGCAGATAAACTCTTTCCACTACTAAAGCCACAGAATAAAACCAAACATGCTCCTGCAAGTTTTTCATCAGATATCAAAACAACACCAATTCACCAGCATAGCAAGAGCTTCATCAGAGCTGCTGTGGACTTCTCAAACAACTGTCTAGACAGACAAAACATGCTATCAGACATGTCCAGTTGCAGAGCTCTCCCACTAGGACAGCTGCGTTCAAGATGTTAAAGGTTCCACATAACCCAAAAACATCAGGGAAACTATGGAAAGTTTATTGGTTACAAAGCAATAGATCTTTACCTTTGTTCCAAGTCAACAGAAGTGTTTAGCTCCCGTGGTGATGAGGATTTCAAGACAATTAAAGAGAAAGCCAGACTGCACAGGCTTGGGCTGACTGTACAGTCTTGAGAGTTTTTGCTATTGCTGGTGCCTGCAAGGAGTGATGGTAGGTGAGAAGCACCTATGTTACCCTTAGAATATTTTCACCACTCATATGCAAACACCACCTCATCAGCTGCTCCACCGATTATTATACAATGACTAGACTCCAGAAAAGGAAAAACTAATTTTGGAAGCTTAAGCTCTGTGGTTTGAACCTGGAAGTGACACCAGCCCTAACCCTGCAGGGCTGGGCTGACATGGAGGACACTGCCTGGTGAAAACAGAGTGGGAACCCTGGAGTCATCCCTTTAAAATTCAGAACCTACATCTCCCCTGAGAGGGGGACACGCAGCTGTGACCAGAGATTGCGCTCAGTCATCTACAGGCCACCATGTCCCTTGGGCAGTCAGGACTGGAGATCAAAAGGAAGAGCTAATTCCCATTCACACATGGAAGAAAACATCTGGGGAAACGTAAGCCACAGAGAACCAAAAGGATAAAAAAAAACTTGGGCAACAGAGTAACAGAGAAAGAAAACCAGTGATATTTGCCACAGTAAGTAATGACTTCCCTGTAGCCAATAGATTACACCAAAGCAAAATCAATATGAGGGTAAGCCCAGAGACTAGAAAGTAAATCAGAGAGTAAAGAAATAATTAATATTAGCTTTGTCCTTTTAAATTTTTTTTAACAGGGAAGGGAACACTATTTCCTATAAAATGTTACTTTCTAAACCAGGTTTGATATTATAATTTGAGTTCCACCACGGAATCACACTTTTCTATTAAGTGAAACACGAAAAGCAGACCTATTTAGTGAATTTGGGAGGTGTAAGGAAGCTCTGATTCTTCTCATTTTGCAAGTGCAGATTACTGGGAGGGCAAAAGAGAGTGACAGAGCTGTCTGCCAGCCAGAAGGGCTTCTTTCAGAAAAACTACAAAATAGATTTCTACTAGTAATTTTGCACAGTATGAAAGCTCCTGCCTTCACACGGCTGGGCTTGCAGCTTTCACGTACCTCTGCTGGAGAAGTTTGATGACTCAAAAGTGGACAAAAGCTTATATTTCATTAAAGAAACAGGGCGGGAGGGTTTACCAGCAGTGGTGCCAGTTACGTCTTCAAAATGCAAGCCACTCTGTATTTGCAAGGCAGGAGGTGCTGACATGCACGCCTCACTGCTGTCCTACAAAGTGACCCATTTCCTCTGCCCTCATATGCTCCTGCCTCCTATAGTGCCCTCAGTCATCAGCCCATCCTCGTCGGTCTCTGGCTTAGCTATGGCTACTTCAGCAGATTTCTTAGTGCTTCCCCAAAGCCCCAGGGAGATAGCCTTGTTTGTTGGCAAGGAAGGGAAAGAGGTGGATGTCCTTTCTTCCCACAGGCTATGTCTACAGGCCAAAGCTGGCTCTGAGCTGTGTTTTGCAGAGAAGCACTACTAAAAACATAAGAAAATAACTTTTTGGAGGACTGGCTACCAGCATCCTCCAAATCAAGTATATGCTCAACTGCTTAATCAAAGCAAACTCTTCTTTCCAAGCATGACGACCTCATCCTTAACCACATTCTTGTGTCAGGATATACAAAGGTATTTTGCTGATGTGGAAATTTCAAAATTATTTATTAATTGTATTCTGTGTGCCTGGCTGAAATCCCAGCAACTGGGGTTGCTCAAAATCTTCTTTAGTGCAAGATAGGCATAAAATTGGAGAAACAAAGGAGAAGGTTGGTGGTGTAAGTTGTCCATAAGAGCATTTGTCGTGGTCCGGGCATGTGAGCATTCATACTGCCTCCCAAAGAGGAAAAGGGATCAAGGGCAAAATGAGAAAAGAGAACTTCCCATCAACTCGTAGGCACGTGCAGTTAATGAGTTTATGCTCAGTCTGCTGGAAAGAAGAAAGGAACTGAGAGCTAGGCAGCTAGTCTATTTTATGAACTAAAACTTGCATCTGCAGTAGTAAACAAAGACAAGCCAAGGTCTGTTTTCCATCTCTGAGGGTAAGCATTTAACCTCCCTTCCCCGCTCTTCCTTCAGACACAATTGTGCCAGGGTTGTCCCCTCAATTCCCAGGTACCAGCTGGGACAGGGTGTCCAGGGAATGCGCCAACCAAGACAGAGGATGGACACTCATAACGTTCGAGTTCATGCCTCAGCCAGTTTATAGATGTAGCCACCTGCCTGTGTTCTCTAGCAGAGAGACTTCAACAGGTGTCTTGTGCTTGCTTTGCAATATCATAGAATCATAGAATGTATTGAGTTGGAAGGGACCTCTAAATGCCATCTAGCCCAACCCCCCTACAATAAGCAGGGACATTTCCAACTAAGTCAGGTTGCTCAGAGCCTTATCAAGCCTGACCTTGAAGGACTCCACCACCTCTCTGGGCAACCTGTTTCAGTGATCCACCACCCTCATGTTAAAAAACTTTTTCCTAAGGTCTAACCTAAACCTACCCTTTTCTTCCTGAACCTCCCAGAAATGGGATGGCATGACATCTAAATGTGGGAGACAAGAGAATGACAGAGGAGAATGGAAATGGAAGTCCTCCTGCAGGAAACACCCTTAGAAAGGAGTTTATAGCAGTAGAAGCATGACAGTCCTCTTGGTTGTGCAGTTGGAACAAGTGAGTATATGTCAGGAGGCTCAGAAAGAGAAGGGAATTGGTGGTGAGGAGGAGGCAGCAAACAGAGGGAAAGGGGAATGAACTGAGAGTAGAGCTGCTTGAAAAACTTCCATCCTCAAAGACAAATTTAAGTGCTTCTTTTCATCTCCATGAAAATTCAGTATGGATAATATCAAGTATACTTAAATTCAAACCCTAAGATCAGTTAACATGTACTCCTTTTACAAGAAAAACACAGAAGGCAGAACTGCTGTAGAAAAATCGGCTTGGTCAAAAAATAAAACTATTTAATAAAACTCTTGCACGGAAATAATTACAAGAATCTCAAATAGCTTCAGGACAGAGACTTGGAATTTGATTGTGCATTAGGAAGGCCGAAGTCAAGATACATGATGAGATGGAGTTTTCAAAAGATGTTATGAAAGGCCGAAAGCCAAAGCAATGTTGAAAGAGGAGATTTGCTCAAAGCATGAGACTAGGAAGACTACAACAGATATATGTGGCAATGTCAAAGAGGGAATTACTATAATCAAAGCCAGAGTTCACCAAAAAGAAAGAAAATAGATTTTACATAGAAAAAAAGAGAAAGGGCAGATTTGGGTCATATTGAATAAGAACTAATTTAAACAAGAGTCTGGCTAGGGATGACCCAAACAAAACAGGAGGAAGAAAAGGTAACACATAAAATCTAGAGACAGGGAAATAGAACAAAAGAGACTTAAATAGAAGCAAAAAAATAAAAACGTTAAAAAGGATTTAAAAAACCCCAGCTCTGATTCTCCTCTCCTCTGCATCGTTTGCAGTAATATAAAATTGATGGAGTAAATCCGTACTTGGAGATGCTCCTCAGCAAACGTGGGCCAGTGGTTTTATTGGATTTAGAGGAGTTTAACAGATTAAGAGCCAGGTAAACTGGCTTTTGGGAATAGGAGGAAATGTAGGATGGTAGCAGGAGACCAAGGGCAGGACCTCTTGGCTGCAGGAACTTCTTTAATAAGACCCAAAAAGGCAGGAAATTGGTATCTAACCCTGTGTACTACATTTAGTTTCCAAACGTGCTCTTCAGCATATTTCCTTGGGAAGTCACAGATCACATCTGCCATGTACACGCTAGTTGGAGAAATGCAGATATGAATACGCACTGTACATGGAAAAGATAAATTCCGGTCTCTTTTAAATATCATACATCTCCCAAGAAGGTTAAGGATGTCATGACTAGCTGATTATTTCACATATCCCTTTTAACAAGCTATTTCTAGAGGCAACTGTTAGAATGAACTGCTCACTGCTTAGTTTTGGTGGGGAAAAATTGCAATTTTAAACAGGTTTTTTTAAAAAACAAAAATATAAGATGTTTAGGAGTAATGAACAATGTATTAAATTTGTACAACCTTGTCTATTTTAACGCAAAAACCTTGTCCTTCCCTCCGCACATGCTAGGAAGAACTCTGTTGTCATTACCCTTTCAATGACATCCAGATAACACGCATGGTGACATTAATAAAAAGAGACACATTTAGATGTACCTACCTTCGCACACTCTTGTCCAATTAAATTTGACTCAGTGTCTTCCAGATTTTTAATAACTACCGAGCTGCTAGGAAGAACTTAACCACCAACAAAACCCTACTTACACTATTAACCAAGGACAGATATAAAAAAAATTGGCAGTATTTTACCCTACCGAAGCCTACTACATTAACAGGGTTGCAATTTTTATTTTGAAAACTCAAGATCTCCATCCCTAGACCACAACCAAACCTCAACAAACAGTCCACTAGTATCATCTACAAAAACAAAATATATGTAAGTGGATATATAGGGTGGATCCTATTAAAAATACTTCATCTTGTCGGCACCTCACATAATGGAGTCAATACTTCAGCAATATTTTTAGAGAAAGATCTCTGACTGGGAAACAATTAGAACATGACTGAACGATTATCTTAGCAATCTTCTTCATCCATATTTCCAAGTTGTCTCACACCCATGAAAGTTAATGGGAAATAGTTTCATATTCCCTTCTATACATACCTATGGAAGAGCAGTACCACTATTACCAGATTTTATTCCTCTCTTTTATAGATCAAGAAGCAATACTTATATTCTACCAATGAAAATCTGCACCAAATGCCAAAATCTGTCACAGTTTGGACTATTGTTTATGGGAATTCCTTAATTCACAGATGAAAAAATGAGCCTTAGTCCAGATTTTGTTTTCAGCCTCCTTTGAGCTGCATCAGAAGCAAAAGCTCACTCCTCTTTTGTATGCCAACTTTTATTAGGATTTTTTCTATTTCTATTTTAAAAGACCTATCTTCCTGTGCATGGCTGTTGCAGGGAAAGACCTGGAAGATTTAAGTATAAGTTCAACGTGGATACCAAATTGTACCTTCAAAACAGGAGCTGAACACACTTGCCCCCTAATATAAGATGTGTGGTCACATCTAGTCACCAACTGCCAAGATTCAACTCTTCAGAAGAAACTGAGCTTGTGGCAGGATACAGAAACTCATAAATCTGGAGTGACAGAAGGAAGCAGATTACTTTTTAGGAGTACATTTTGAGAGTAGTTTCTCCTCCCACCTGTTCTCAGGTACATTTCCCTCATATCTCTTGGGCAAAGTAGCCATATACCTCCCAGCTTTGAATGGACTCTACTTAATCTATCATAAAATGGCATTTTTGAAATGTCAGTAGTCCATCATAAATACCCTAAAGCTAATTTCCCTGGACATTTTAGCACCAGCAACTGGTGTTTGTTAAACATGAGGGTGGGATAGATCTACTCAATAAAATAAACTATAATTATTTATGTGGGCACTGATAAAACACACAATTTTTAAAGTCTGGCATCTTAGGCAACAGATTTGTCTTTAAAGTAACTCATACGTGGATGCAAGCTTTCCATCTCTGCTAGGATTCATCAGAGGCAACTGGACTGATTGATGGTTGGTGTCAGAATTCATCTTTTTGATTTATCACATGATGAATCACTGTTTCTAGTGGACCTTTCATTATGCTTGAGGATGTTTAATACTTAAGCAGAAATAGCCAGATATTTGCTCAAAAGCATCAGCTACCTGAGTGCTCTGCTTCCCAGATGGTGCTGCAAACAAGGATGGATAATGGGGAGTACAAATAGCAAAAATTGCTTTGGGACACATGGACTATGCATGTAGCTGGCATGAAAAACTACAAGGATAGGAGCTGGAAATGTGTAGGGGTTTAGCTACTCTCCTCTGAGGTCTGAATTCTCCAGTGTCACACTAAATGTACCTGCTGCCAGCCATAAGCATACATCAATAGAAGCAAAAAGGGGGGTAACATGCTGACAGTTGTTTTTACTCCATTTTGCTTGTCCCCAAACGTGCTTATTCATGTATTCTGGGCTGCTCTTCTGCAAAGCTGCATGTGACTTGAGAAGGAAAATTTGCCTCCCTTATATAAGTGACCAAGCTGATGAGACAGACTCAAATGACACTTCCACTTCTCACTAATGATCCCTTGGGCTCCCTGTTTTTTTGTGGACCCTCTGTCTCTCCAGTCCCCATCTCCAATATTCCCCCAGCTCTCATTACAGAATCACAGAATCATTATGGTTGGAAAGGACCTCCAGGGTCATCAAGTCCAACCTTTGTCCTAACATCTCTCTAACCTCTACACCATATCCTTAAGCGCCGCATCTATTTGTTCTTTAAACACCTCCAGGGATGGTATGGCTCTGGCAGCTTTCTGATGAGTCCTCCTCCACAGCTCTCCACACACACTCTGCTTGCCGCGTTGCAGATTCTGTGTGCCCTGACGATGACTGTTCCTGACATGCCTACTCTTGCCTGTTTAACTAGTGGCCTTCTCAGCTGATGTAACCAAAACACAAACACACATTTCCAGAAAGTTAGGAGCTGCTGAAAGAGCAGATAAGGTGAACAATGGCATCCAGGACATGAACATGGGGGTGCAGAGACAGCAGAGAGAAGGCAGTGCTCATGCAAGATGTGGGACAACCTAAGCTTCTTTTTGAGTCCTTGTAAAACATTGTACTTCCCCGGCTTTACATAACTGCATCTTATCCCCTATTCCTTCTGTTGCACAAGAAGCAGAACTGGTGGGCCCCAAAGAGAGTACATCCTTGGTCGTAGAAGTACAATACACAAAGCTTGAGGATGCAGACCTCTACTGTGGCTTGAAAATTAAAAAACCTAAAACCTAAAATGTTGTAACTTGGGCTTGTAATACCTTCTCCCCAAACTTGCTTTAATTTCCAGCAAGCAGATCTAACCTAGTACTTTCATTTAGAAGGCACACAATATTTTTAAATTCCAGTTCATTTACATTAACCATCAGATGCAATACAAACACTACATTTCCCTCCAAGGAGATTAACCTTTATTCACAAAGTGGATGTCTTCAGTGGCCGCCATGAATAAGAGCATGTTTGTCATTAAATGCAAAAATAATTACTTGATTCAGGGCAGCAAGTCTCACTGCAGCTCTTGAGTTGTACATTTCTCTAGGGATAGACAGTAAAAACCATGAAAATGGGGCTTCAGCAGTTCTAGATTTCCACATAATTTGAAAAGAAAATAAGGAGATAGCTGGAAAAGTGCTATCATATGTCATCAATGTTCCATTTTCATTCATTTATTGGCACAAGAAATTTTAATGAATGAGGCCTCTTTCCTTCGGGGTAAAGCAACCCTTTATCACCCTGTAAAAACTTTCATGGTCTTGAAACCCCCCCAGTGTAATGCTTCATGTCTGTTAAGAGCATCAGAGCCTTGATGTAGCTTCCCTCAGCGACAGTCCCATCATGTCAGGCAGAAATACAAGTCTCATCTGAAGACCTTCTTTCACCATCATAATATGCTTTGGCTGTCTGAGCTGTTGAAATGTAAAATTGTAATCCACTTTCACCTAGGCCTGTTAAATGCCTAGCTATTTTGCTATTACTTGTGGTTTTACCACAAGGGACAGTGAGAGTTCTCTGTATCCATTTCCTTTAAACAAAGAGAAAATCTGACACATTACCAGAAACCTCTTTCGAGTCTGGTTGTGATCCGCTGAGAAATTTGCAGTGATGGAGATGTATCAGTATTGGGTGAGACAGGACTTTATGGCTATCTCTACACTAATAAATTAAATGTGCCCAGGAACATTTTCTGGCACTGAGGATAAATGCAAAAGATCATCTTGCTTTGTATTATTAAACTTCTTCATACCCTGCACTGACTACAAACTTCCAGCTGGGATAATCCCTTGCCTGTGAAACTCATGTACAGTTCACCAGCTGATGGATTCCAATAGGGTGGGCTACCAGTTCTCCTACACAGGTGGCCACATATACTCCCTCTTATGTTCTCCGATTAGAGATTGTGGTGCTCATTTAGTAACACTCAGTAATCAACTCTAGGAAATGGGTTTATATAGAAACAAAGCCCCTGTGCTGAAGACCATACAGTCAAAATAGAAGCCCTGCCTTACATGTTTATACACTATACTTCACAGATACCTTTTTTGTGAGTTTTTGTTTTGTTTTCTTGGCTGCAAACACCAAACTTAGATACGACCTCAGCAAAAAAAATCAAGAAAATCGATCTGGATAGACTCAAACTTGTGGATATACACAGAAAGTGATTTTGTCAAGCTGTAAGTTACAGCCATAGCTAGTATTAGATAGCCACTTGGGACCCTCCTTGTCTTACTTAGGGTCTGTCACTTCAGAAAGTAATCCAGGACAGGAAATTGCTCTCAGTTTCTTCTCAGAGAGTAAGCTTCACCTATACCTGTAGTCACTTCTCTTCCTCACCCAAACAATCTTCCCCATCCCAAATCTCTCTCTTGCACATTTGTCAGGCCAGGATCAACACTAAATGGTCCTTCATTCCTCTCACCCTTCTCTGCCTTCCAGGACATTTATTCCCATTCAGGTTGCATTGGTGGTGCTTAGGACAACCTTCTAGTGGTAGGGAGGGAGACTCTTGTGGAAGAATATGTGGAAATACTAAGTTATGCATTGCTCACATTCACCATAACTTGATTTCTTTCTTTTTTGCCCTGCTGCAGAGATGTGTCTCTGTCAGAACAGCTCTGTTTTGGGACACATTTCCTCATATGTATTAGAATCTCATTTACTTTCTGAATCGGTGCAATGTATTTGTACATTGGTACATCACACTGGCTCAGTCAGCCAGCATGATATGTACATGGCGATATATGCAGCTGAGTTGGCCTCCCAAGACTTCAGGAACAGAAATAGGTACTTTTAGGGTCTATTTAATCTGATGTATTTTAGATGTCTTTTTGGGTAAGATATTTTATGACTTCACAGACTCCATTAACCAGAACTGACTAGATGTCCACAGTGACTGATACATATACTTTTATTATCCTCTCAAACATTTTCTGTTGGTAAGCTACTTGGTCATAACATAAATTCTTAAATAGGGCTGAGTGCATGACCTTAAACTTTGTATTTCATTATTCCATGCATCATGCATTAATTCAATGATAATGGTTAGGTAATTCTTCCTATAGGATAGCCTGATACTCTAGAAATTGGTGGTGTTTTCTACCTTTATGTTCTCAGAAATTGTTATTAATATTTCCCTGAGTGAATAACATTTCCATGGGCAGTAGACAAAAAAAAAAATGTCTAGGACTGGTTCTAAAAGAGCACTTCCAGCCTTAAATTTCATCTTTCAGGAAAATTCTGAAGATGCCACTTCCCTGGTTACGGATTCTATATCTTGGCATGCTTGTGACTCCAGGAAGACAAAATCCACCATGGAAATGCAGCAGTGAATTACTAGTGGATTGGGAAACAGTGGCGGATGTGCCACGGAAGTACTATGGGACGTGTATAAACCAGGCTGAGGTGAGACAACGTCAGTCCAGAAACTCAGCCCTGAGGATGAGTTAAGGCACTGTGGCTGTTAGCTTGGGTTAACAGTAACTGATGCTTTTTGGGTGCTGTTTACGTCATGCACAGCCAAACTGGAGCATGAGCAAAGACCGTGAGTGCCTTTCTGCCCTGTGTCGAATTGCCCTTCACTTGGTGGCATTTTGGAGATGCTGGTAGAAAACAGGCTTTGTCCAGGTGGCTGGCAGAAGAATAAAAGGGTGGCTTGGCCAGCATACGTCATGCACACACAATGAGGTTGGAAGGTTGTTCTGTCTGTGACTGAAGCATCAGGTTTATTCATGCAGGTTGTTAGCGCCCATTAGACGCAACTCTCTCCTGAGAAGTGGCTGGTGTCATGCTTGAGTCTCTCATCGGCTGACCCACCAGAGAGGGGGGCATCAGGGACTGCTTTGCTACCCACATTCCCCTACATCTTCTTAATAATTCCTATCTTGGTGATTTTCTTTATTAACCTCAGTAACACTAACATACATAGGAAATATGTTAAGCTCTTTATAAAAGTTAACAGTAAGCATAATTATTTAGTTAGGGATTTCAGAAGCTCTTTCTTACAAATGAGGAAGAAACTGTTTTATTATCTATCTGGTTTGGCTTTACCTTCCAAAGCAGCTCCAATGACTCTAAAAATCCTATCTGACAATAGCAGCACGGTCTTATTGTACAAGAGGCAGTTACACAGCACATAATTTTCCAAATATATTTTAAACTTTAGTTCTTTGAAGATGACCCAAATACCAGCTGACCAACAGTAAACAGCTCCATGTGGCACTGCACTGGTCCAAGACATTTTCAGGATATATGTACACAAACCAAAGACTTAAGATTTACTAAAATTCCTTTCAACAGCTCGACTGCTCTGTAGCATGAAGTTGTCCAGGGCACTTACTACCTTTCCTGGCTTTTCTTCCAACATTTCTCTGAATTTATGTTAGCAAGGCTCGGTAAGACCTGCGAACCAATTCACTAAACATGCCACAGAATTGCATCACTTGAAACCCTTCCAACACCAGTTTGCAGACTTCACTTTACAGTAGCTAAAGAGCAAGTCTGCTCTGTAATGTTTAGCCTTGCAGTTGGGAGAGTGACCACAGACACTGCCATAAATACTGGCAGATGTGATAGTATTTAATCTAGAGGAGTGTGCAGATGTGCTACACTGGGAAAAACGCTGTAGTTCCTCCTTGCCTTCACAGACTAAGAAAGCATTCAGAGTCCAAATGAGATACAACCTCAGGATAGTATTTTTCTTATCAGGACGACTCTTGAAACTCAGAGAAGGAACAATGATCTCAGCAAGTAAATGAGAAACTTTTCTGGCACAGATTGCAAAGGAGTTACAGGTAAAAGATTTAGCGCACATCTTATTTCAAAGGGCTCGTGGTGCTACCAGAACCACGGATCTGATGATGTTCTGCAAATAAGTGCGTTTGTGAATTCAATCCACTCTCAAGAAAGCAAGAATTTCACTGATGACCTTCTCTTCACCTGCTAATCCACATCATGAAATCTCCGTGTAACACAGTTGATGCTGGATGAGTCTCATGATTCAGAATCTGTTGTTCTTTTCACATCTATGAATCAGGTTTGTTTTGGTTTTTTTTTTTGACTCATCTACAGACAATAATCATTCCTATCTACTAGCCTTTGCCACATGCTTACAGAACTGTTGGCTGAAAAGGATAAAGCTAGCATTTTTGCTTTCAGCTGACCAGTAACTTCAGCTTATCCATGCTGACAGAGGTTTTTCAATACCTGGTTTTACATCTGGGACAGTCTTTTTCGAGCACCGAAGGTTAGATATGTGTAGATAATGTTGGTGCAATCTCTTCTGAATCCGTTTTTATATTTAACAGAACTCATGCAGACTGATGAGTGTTAATATCTAAGGGTATCAGATGTCGCAAATTCACATCTTTGAATAATCCCATGAATATTTCAAGCGTTTACATTTTCCCCAGAACTTATAATGTATTATTTTCAGTTCTCATTATCATACACAGAATCCATTGCTTAATGGCAGGGGGAGATTAACTTTCTGGATCTCAGGCTAAACTCCCCCAAAAGACATGCAGAAAGTAATAATTTGTCCCAACTCATCTAATCACATTTAGGTCCAAGAAAAATCTACAGAAATGGGAAGTTAGGGAAACAAACATAAGTAATCTGCCACGTTCTGAGTAATCATAGTTTAATCCTTTGATTTTCATTAAAAAATCCTATAAAATACAATTTACTCATGTAATCAACATTTTCAATGCAAAACTAACTGTTAAACTGTTAAACAAAACAATGCACTCTGTTTTTCTACCAACTCTTTCAAGAACTTTTCTATCCCAACAGCTGAGAACCAAAACATTAGGTACTTAAAAGCAAAACAATCATTGAAAGCAATCGGTAGCAAAGCCCGACATTTTTAATAGCAGCATCCAGTATTAAACAACTCACTACATAAACAGTAAGCCCATTAGAGCCACAATGTCAAAGACGCTCTGTAAGCTGAACGGGCAAAACATTTCCACAACGACTGCAAGCCAGCAAAGCGCTCTATAAGATGTCAACAGGGAGACACAATTCAGTCTTAATAGGCTCAGAGCTTATGTAAGGCATGCTTATGGGATAGTCTATTAAAAAAGCAAGTGAACAAGTGACATTACTGTAAACACAACCTACACCTTCCTAGAACATGCAGGCTAAAGACATTCAAAACTCCACTCAAAGACATAGTGCTAGCTGTAAAGTTTATGTGTTCTGGACCAAAAGTTAAGGGAAATAAAAATATCTCTCAATACAGTGATAGTTCATGTGATATTCACTCCTGAATTCCTGAAGCCCCCTGAATGGCTCAGGAAGTGGCCCATGTGCTTCTAGTAAAACATTATCTGTTCTCCTGCAAAAACCAGAAAGCCTTCATTCCTAACTAGTAATGCAATGCCAGCAATTTTGTATTTGGGATATGAACAAGTTTCCCTGGGCGGCAGCTTGGTTCACTGAATCAAAGTCAGGGAGCAAAGTGAGATTTGTCATTTCTGGTTAAAAAGATATGGTACATTTGCACACACGTGCCAGCAAAGGGATTAAAAAACATCTTGAGAACTCACCACCAGGTTTCCTATGACCATGACCAGCAAGAAGACGAGAAGGCACAGCGGCTGCCCAGCTACTTCCATGCAGTCCCACATGGTCTCGATCCACTCCCCACACAAAATTCGGAAGATGATGAGGAACGAGTGGAAGAAATCGTTCATGTGCCACCGTGGCAAATTGCCGGTTGTGCTTATCTTCTTCACATTATCCAAGTAGCTTTTCCCAAAAAGCTGCATTCCTACCACGGCAAAAATAAAGACGATGATTGCCAGCACAAGAGTGAGGTTACCGAGAGCACCCACTGAATTACCAATGATTTTAATGAGCGTGTTTAAGGTCGGCCAGGACTTTGCCAGTTTGAAGACTCGCAGCTGCGAACAAAACATAAACAATAATGTCAGTTCACAGAAGCAACAGACATTTCAGCAGATGAATTATTAAAGTGGGTAAAACGTAAAAGACGTTAAATGCCACAGTGTGTGCGGTACAAGGTGATTTTAGCCATACTTCCTGTTAACCTCACTACATCTATTAATAAAATATCTGTGGGGCTTTTTGGATGGGAATTAAGTTTTCCAGAGCTATGCTCTGTCTTGTTAGATAGACACGCTTTTAGAGGCTCATTCACCCAATATCATGGTGAGGAGAGGAGGGAAGGAGGAAATCTCAGGTCGTTGTATTTTCTTTTATGTTGTTTTTCCTCCTCAAATGCAACAGCCTGGCAGGCATCTGAAAGAAGGGGTTTAGGGTTTGATCCCACAAAGAGAGAAGCAATTCCCCTATGTTTCAGAGCAAGCCTCAGCCAGATGCTATTAGCTGTTGGCTCCCAGGGTGAAAATCACCTCTGTGCCAAGGATCACGCAGTCTATGCACAACCCACATCCCACTTAAGACCTATTTTAAGGATGTAAATGGTGCCTAGCCCTTGTGCTGTTTTCAACTGAAGGTTTAATTTCAGCCCCATTGAAGAGGGATTGCTCAGAACCTGACAGGGGACTCTCAGCACTTAACACCAGTGACAAAAATGCACATTTTTGAGCAGTGCAGAGAATTTTGGGAGAAAAAAAAAAAAATTCCACTAAATGTAACCATAAGGGCTTATTCTCCTGGTCTTTCCAATTTGTGAAGCTATATCATGGCCAGAATGATTAGCATGGACATCCTGGTACATGAAGTGCAATACAAATGTCAGGCTGGCAAGGAAACTACTTTTCTGTTCCAGTATGTCGACAGTCTCTCATTAATAGAATACCACAATCCCGTGCACAACAAAGGAGCTGACAGCTAAGGAAGTCCCATGAAGGACAGATGCTATGTTATGCTGATCAGAAAAAAATAAAATCGCTCTGTGAATAATTCAAAGACATTTTCTTTTGACAACATTTAAAAGAACAGTGACATGTTTATAACATCACTGAGGAATAACAACTTCTAAAACAACAGATTACAGGTCTTGCATTTCTTGGGCTATCAATTATCTGCTGACTACGCTAACAGGTGTACAGGTATAAAATGGCAGATTTTTATTACAAATTTGAACTCAAATAGTTTAAGTGTGCTGCAAGTCCCTGGCACAGCTAGAAGGAATCAAATTATGTTCTCATTTACCCTGATGTAAATCTGGAACAATTCCATTTATCCTGCAGCCTATAATTAGTGTCATGTACTGTTCACCAGTTTGCAGCAATTAAAGTCTTTATTGGTAGATGCGTTTTAAGAAAATATGTTGCATTCATGTCAGAGTTTATGTGTAATAAAAGAAGAGAGGTAAGAACAGAATAAGGCCGTTACCAGTCTAAAGGAGCGTAAAACAGACAGGTTTCCCATGCTGGACAAACCCAGTTCCATCAGGCTTAGAATAACAATTATGCTGTCAAAAATATTCCAGCCCTGCTGAAAATAGTAGTAGGGGTCAAGGGCAATTACTTTGAAGATCATTTCTGCTGTAAAAATCCCAGTGAAGACCTGAAGAAAGAAAACATGAAGTCAAAGTAACCTTTTATGTGCACCTCCTTGCTTGCAGACTTTCCACTGATACAGGTGAACACAGCAGAAAGTCAAGAACATTTTACAAGCAAATACTTTATTTTTCATGGCTAATTCTTTAACACTACTACAGCTTTGCCTAGTCTTTTCTCAATAATTGATACTACTGCAAAGTTACAATGACATCTGAGTTTAAGCTCTGGATGGGAATGTACATTTCCATCTCCTCCCATCATCTGGATAATCCGAGTGGTAAAAAAGTAAGTGTAAAAGTGCCTTTTATAAAGGTTAAGACTATTCATTTCAGTGGAGAAACCTGAATGAACAGAGGGGTATTTGGGTTGTAACGTATTATCCGTTTTTATTTTGTTATTATTATTATCAATACCAGGGCAACATAAGCCTCCAGTCATTCTGAGGCTATTGCTGGCAGCAAAGGCAATTACAAACTCTAATTTGAGTTCTACCCTTTTTTTTTTACAAATAGTCACGGCAATTTTCTTTTCACAACATCTTGGGAACACATTGCTTATTTATGACCCAGTTCAAATGTCATATGGTGAGACTTCTAATTGGAACATTTTTCTTTAAACCAGCATATAAATATTACCTGTGAGGCAGAGAGAGAGGGGAAGGGAAGGCTGCTGAGAGTAAATTTAGTTTTAACACCTTCCTGCAAAGTATCTCAGAGAATCAGATCTTGTCCCTTCTTATGCTCTCCTTAAGTAACAGTTTAAATGCACAATGCAAGGCTGCAGTCAACTTAAAATGACAAAATGTGGAACCAAGTTCTTCATATGCTGTTTTACTTTTGTTCCAAGTTCCAGTACCAGCTGCACAGAGCTTTACGTTTCTGAAAAATTCTCTACCGTACATATATATATTGAAGTACATGGTTTTCTGTGAAACACTCAACGTTAATGCACTGTGTTGGTCAAAAAAGAGGGGGAAGTCCAGAGCTCACAAATCAGTAACATACTGTCAATGAGAACTGCTTTCCTTCCAATAAGCTGAATGTTCCAATAAGGTGAATATCTCAATAAGCTGAATATTTGCAGATGAGCAACTCTGAGCAACAGAGATGAAAAACCCATTATGAGAAGCATATATTATATCACTATTATTATATTAAGGATATTTAAAAAAAAATGATCATAGACTGCATTTGAGAAATGCTTGGCTTTACTCTGTAATGCTTCAGGAATGATTTCTTCTGAGCAGCTATTTTACACAGTTCCTTTTGTAAAATACCTTCTCTTTCTCAACAGGAAAGTAATACCTCTGACTGCAACAATAACTTAGGATGCAACATCATCCCGTCATCATCTCATACCAAGAATCCAACACAACAGCCTGTCTCATATTTCTAGCTAGCCAACAGTTTCTGGTCAGAGATACCATGGATTCCCACCAGAATGCTTCAATTTCCCTTAGGACAGAGAGCAAGACAAAACTGGATGTCTGTGAAATTGTATCCAGGGGACTGCCTTAAAAACCGCGACACCACGCTGCGTACATTATGCAACCATCTTGCTGAGAAATGACTCAGGAGGATCACTTTCTTTGCCTGAATCATTTCAATCAATAGCCTTCTGAGAAGGAAATGTCACAGTAAGATAGCAAAATGTCTGAGCCTTCCTAAAGGCATCGGGAATGGTGTATATGTACCAGCTACGAATTTCAAATGGCCGTTGTCAAATCGCCAGCACCTGGTTGCAGCAGCTGTACTTATACAAGAGGCTGGATGCTTCATGTGAAAAAGGCTGGAAAGAAAACAAGTAACTGAACGTCCCACTGGTGCTAAATATGGCACTGCTGACTTGGAGGGCTTTGTCTCAAAAAAAAAAAAGTTTTCTCTATCATTTCAGCCATTTAGGCTTTAATATCACTTAATGGTAACTCAGTTGCTAAAGGAAAAAAAAAATTAGGGGAATCTTGCTCTATTTACTCATCTTTTGAGCGGTGGCACCGCATAAGCAGATGAACCATGTAGAGATGTACATGTGCTTGGCTTGCCTTCCAATCACACCTGAAGATGCTGATATCTGCAAGTGATGAACTGAAAGAATCTGAAGGTAGAAGATGCTACATGAAGTAGATGGACAATCAGAGTGGGAGATTTCTAATCACAGAATCACAGAATGGTTTGGGTTGGAAGGGACATAAGAGATCATCTAGTTCTAACCCCCCTGACATGGGCATGGGCACCTTCCACTAAACTAGGTTGCTCAAAGCCCCATCCAACTTGGCCTTGAACACTTCCAGGGAGAGGGCATCCACAAACTCTCTGAGCAATCTGTTTCAGTGTCTCACCACCCTCACAGTAAAGAATCTCTTCCTAATATCTAACCTAAATCTACCCTCTTTCAGTTTGAAATCACTACCCTTGTCCTAGTCACTACAATCCCCAATAAAGGACACCTCCTCATCTTTCCTGTAGGCCCCCTTTAAGTACTGGAAGGCTGCTGTAAGGTCTCCCTGGAGTCTTTTCTTCTCCAGGCTGAACAACCCCAACTCTCTGAGCCTGTCCTCATAGGGGAGGTGCTCCAGCCCCCTGATCACCTCTGTGGCCCAATGACTGGCAGCAAAGAATTGCTCTTTGAGAAATCTAATCCATATTCCACTTTCTTTCTTTCATTTCTGTCAAAAACATTTGCTTTGAGGGAAAAATGCCAAAGATCTGCCCTTTTTAATATTCTCCCCCTCCCCCATTTAATGCCCATATAATCACTCAAAGAAGGTTAGATGCAATGGAAAGATGACAGCCAGCCAGCGTGGGGGCAGAGGAAGGGTCTGGCAGTCTGTGGCTTAGGGGATGGAGGCACCTGGCAACCTGCCCTGGAGCTGGGACTCCCTTCCCTTTCGTAGGGAATTGCAAAAAATGTCAATTCTCATTAAAAATGACTTTGCAAAATCCTCCGCAAAATGGAGTTACCTTCCTCTGACCTGCTCTACTCACAATCAATCCAGTAATGCAGAGCTTAGAAAAGCTGATGAGGGGAACCTGGGACAGTCCAGCCTCTTGCAGACCCATCCTGGGATCTCAGGGGAAGGGGAGCCCCACACCATCAGCCAAAATATTAGCAGGCTGTTTTGCTTATTTTACACTTTAGCAGAAGGAGGAGAAATAGCTCTAGGCAGCGCTGAGAAACTCACAGTGAGATAATTTTTTTTTTTTTTAATTTGCTTTGCAATTCCTCCCTCTGCTCATTGCCTCTATTTTCTTTTTGGCACTTGGCACAGCCCCGCTCAGCCCCAGGAGGTCTGCAGGAACCGTGCTGGCAGGAGGGGTGCCATGGACTAAAGTTTCTGCCTGTGGTCTGCAAAGGGAGAAGCTGATCTGCCAAAAGCAGAGCAAGCAGCAGACAAATTTACCAGCCCAAGTGCCAGAGTGGGAAATGGCAGCATTGCCACCTGCTCTGATGGACACTAGGTCCAAAGGAAGGGGTTTTTTTCAGCTGTCTTAGAAGGCCACAAATTGCTGAGCAACAGCAAGGAAGGCTGGCTGCAAAGTGAAGCTGGAGCTGGATGCAGTCCTGTGAGATGACTTTCCTAGCTACACTTACCTACTGCTTTCTGCAGAGGGCAAGAGCATGGGTTTGAAGCAAGAGAGACCCAGACAGATTTTGCTTAGCACAAGAACAGGGAGATTTGTCAAGACATAGCAGCTGAAAAAACCTGGGGACTGGTCCTACAGGCAAGGAGAAGAACCTCAACCTGTCCAAGGAATTCCAGAGCTAGCAAGGACCAGGGTAATGAAACAATTCCATACGTGATGTACCACACATACTAGGGCTGATACAAAAAGTCCGATTTTTGCTACTACCCACCTAAAACTGTCAGCGTAGGATGCTTTTTCACTAAGGGCAGACCACATCTGTAGTGTCTTTGCATACTCCTACTACAATTGACGGTCACTCCAGTCACTGCCCTCCAGGACATACTTCACCTTATCCAAAAGTAAACGACTTTAAAACATCACATTAACTGTGCCTTAAAATTGTCTGTTACCTTCCATTGACTTTAAGAAAAGACAAAGGCAACTGGCTCAGGCAGAGACTCCTACGCTGTAAATAGCTAAAGTTAGGCAAAGTGAATTCCACTTTGAGACACTGAAGACTTTGGTTTTACAGAAATAAAGGGGTTTTTCATTTCTGCTGTGAACTTCTCAAACGCCAGCTTAGCAGCATCCAGGTTCCAAGTTACTCCAGACTTATGGTGCTATAGGATATCTCCGCTTCTACCACTAGATTTTAGGGGCAATTCTACCATGCTATAGCTAGATGGCCTGTGCCTTTTCCAACACAGACTCTGCTCAAATTAAACGGGTTTTAAAACATTTAGTTTTAAAGCACTAAAATATTGTATCTTTTGAACATAAACTCAGAGTGAGACGGTTAAAGAAAAAAGCTTCCATTTTGTAGTAACTGCAGAATTTCAGTGGCCCCCTGGTTATCACATTGTCCTGCATTGCCTCTGGAAAGGCTTTTCTGCTGTCCCTGCAGCTTGGCTGTAGATCTGTCACTCTTGCTTTTCCTCGGAGAAGTGCGGTCTCTGCTTACTTTGCAGCTCTCTTCCTGGATGCTCCAGCTTGCACGTTAAGAGTTTCCCCTTGAAGCATCAGTCATGCTTTGTTCTATGTCCTCTCTGCCCTGGGGTTTGCATGGGACCCAGCACACGCTGCTGGACAAAGCAGGGTGGCACAGCAGGACATTAAGGACATACAGAAAATGTATCATAGCTGCCTTCCCGCATAGATACGTAACCCACGATCAAACACCACTCTACTTCCCTCCAAGATCTTGCCTTTTTTTTTTTTTTTTTTTAACTTAAAAGTCACTATTAGTCACCAAGAACTGCTGTCTTACTATTGCTTTACCAGAAATCCCAAATGAACCTCATGAACCTTTCACTTATTTCCTTAAACAGATACAAACTACATAGCTATCAGGAACAGCCCAGAAACATGGCTTTTATGGTTACTAATAACATTACAGTGTGTTAGCTTAATAAAAAGAGACCATTGTCCTTCATTCATTTCTCTTCATCCCCAGAAAGAGGTGACTATGTGGACTTGTTTGACATGTCATAGGCAAAGTGATGCTGACAGCATATTAAAATGGGGTTTTCCCAAGTCACAGCAAAAACTTAAAAACAGCGGGAAATACGCTCCTCAGGCAGCACTTCAGGTTGGTGTTCACTTACCAAATTGCCTATGTAAAGCATGTGGTCAAACTCCTTCGTCATCTTGTAATGCTCCAAGGCCATGAAGAGCGTGTTCAGCACAATGCAAAGGGTGATGGTGAGGTCAGTAAATGGGTCCATTACCACGAACTTGACAAATTTCTTGATTAAAAGCCAAAGTGGGCAGCAATCCCAAATGAGAAATTTAACAGCAAAGTGGTTCCAACAGGGAGGACATTTCTGGTGTGATTCCTCAAGCTCTAAGTCACAAGCAGTAAAGTAACAGTCAATTCACACTGAGTTATATGACAAGAGAACACTTAAAATGACTCATAACACAGAGGAAGGCCCCTGAATTACTCCAAACTCTTTTTTAGGATGAAAATATTTCTGTCCTAACAGTCTGGCAAATTACGCACTTCAGGATTTTTGCCAGTTGACCTGCACTTAGCAGACAGTGACCTATTCTGAAAGTAATAACCTTTTAAAAGTGTCACAAGCAAAAATGGAGAATCACACTAAATATGTAAAGCTCAGTATTATCTACAGGCTCAAGATTTTTACTCTGTTTTCTATTTTGGCAGGTTCAAATGGATAAGAATACACTATCTTCATTTAACTTAGATTGGAATTTACTTTTTTTCATTCCCAGGTCACATCTTAGATGTACCTTAACCAATACCTTCTAAAGCAGCTAAGGGATGAAAGAGCTTAAATACAATATTTAGAGCTGATTTAAGCACTTGAGAGCCAGAGTATCACTGGTTATCAATAGGGTTTCTGTTCTGGATGTGTAATACAAAAAGGCATTAAGCACCTGATTTCTTCTGAAAGGCCCACATACAAGGGGAGTGCATAAATTCAGTTTGAAAATACTACTAAAGCTCCAGCATGCTTTTTAAAGGTACTTTTAAAATATTACCTAAAATACAACTTATATATGTTCATTTTACTTGAGCACAAAGGAATTGAAATAAGTATTCATAAGTATAATTTGTGTTAAATGGTGAAAAAGAAAAGCCCAAAAAGACAGTTAATGGTTGGATCATAATGATTAGTGGAATTGCTTAATGCTTTCCTTTCCTTTTCTGATTCCTTTAAGGGCATGGAATGCTGTATAATGGTTTTAGTCTATATAATTAGAACCTGCACTGATAACAGGAAAACTTCAGCCAAGGCTGTTATTTCAATCAGTTTATAAACAGCCTTCTCTCTCTTTTCTTCACTGGACAAGAGAACTGTGGTATTAGGTGTCTTCTAGCAAGCTTTCAAAGTATTGAATGATGTCCTACATGTACAGCTTTTGCACAAACACCTACACTGCTCCTAGATCTCTGGGAAATCAAATTTCTCCCAAGAAAAAACTATGTTTTTCCAGCCTCCAAACAGAGGGTTTGGAGGCACTTACCTGTGTTAGGCACAGTTAAGTGCCTAACATGATGTGAGAATCATCCATACCTCAAACAATCGCAATGCAAAATCCTAATTTTGCATGTTTTTGGAAACCCACCTTTGAAACTAATAAAGAGTTTAGGGTAGTCACTTCCCAAAGGATCTCATTTTCCATGTAAATGCAGGACACATCCATCCGTACCCACACTCCTCATAATCACTTCTAGCCAACCCTGCTTATTCCACTATTGTTAATTTGGGGACCTTCCTGATGGACACATATCAGATGAGCCACTCTTTTCCCTGAGGCTCCACACTCAACACAAGACCCTCTAAGTCCAGGGTGCTGCTAATTTTTCAACTAAGAAAACACATCCTTTCCCACCACAGGTGATCTTTGGAAATCACAACAGATTAGCAGTTTTTGAAAAATATCTGCAAAAATGAAAGTAAAACTAGACTCAACTGCTTTTTTCCCTGTTACCTTATACTGTTTTTAAAAAAAATGTTCAGGAAAACACAGTCAAAGTTTGCATTGGAGGTATTTTTCCTTTCATTTTTAAATGAAAATAACCCTAGGTCCTTCCTTGTCTGCAAGGCTTTGCAATGTCTGGGAAAAATTGGCAGATGATGACTACCCAAGAGCTGAGAGCAGAAACCAGGTAATTAAAGGGGAAGGGATTTCTGGTCTGGCTTTTTCACACAGTTTGGCACCAATCATACAGCTCTCTTTATAGTTAAAGCCTGTGATACATTTTATTCTGATTTGATATTCCTCTTGTTAACAAGTATTCCATTTCAATGACTAATTAAAGTCTAGGAATTAGGAAACCTTTGATAAGGATTTGAAAAGGGTTTTCTCTATACAAAGCTAAAAATACACATCCTCTTGAGTTACCCTAGAGTTGATGGTCTCTCTTTCTGGGGTAAAAAGTAACAGAAAGTACCACTAAATAAGAAGTCCAGCTCAGGCTTTCTAGGCATTCTTAACACATTACAAAGAAGCAAATCCATCACAAAGCTAATTGCTAAGAACCCCACAGAAAACAAATAGAACCTTTGCAGACTACTCTGAAGATTGGAATACACTGAAGTGATTATTTACCTATTAAGAATACAACTTAATAATAATAACAATAATTTAACAATAATTTGTTCTGGCCACAATACTGCTGAATATAACCACAGAGGACGGTAAAAAGCTGAGGAAAAAGGTGGCTTCGTGGTTTCAGGCTGGGCTGCCTCCAAAGAACTTTCTGTAAAGTATCTCTCAGACGAGTCCCTCCATCTTGCCTTGCCTTTCTACTCATCAGTAACGCAACACATAAGGATGCCGGCCAATCCAAAATTTCCCTTGGTCCACACTGTCTTCTTGACATTTTCTATACTTTTAGCTGCTACCTCCTATCTTGTCTCATTTTACAATGTAGGAGACAAAAGGAACTTTAAGAAGCCCTTTCATGAAGCACGAGTCTAGAAATGCAATGTCTTGCTATGAGTTGCTGTCTTGCTATCAATACATTTGTGAGAGGGAAATGCCAAGTTCCTGTGTATGAAAGACAGGGAATGGAAACCCTCCTGCACCTACTGAGCAATGGAAAAATTTGCATGGACCAATGTGTTCTTTGAGCATCCTTAAATTTTATGGTGGGATCCAAACAGCCACCAAACCATTGTCCCACTAGCTGCTCTGCAAGGAGGAGACTTTCTTCCCCCACAGCTTGGAAGTTCTGCATGTAGCTGGTGACTGCACATGCCAGGCTTTGCATCAGCTCCAGAGAGATGAGACATTAATGTATGTACAGTCACCCAAACAGTCTAGTGCTCTGCTACCCCGCATCTTGGTTAGCCCTGTGTAAATCAAATGCCATGGTGGCACAAGGTATTATCAGATCCTGTTTTGATTATATGGCCAGCATTTTGTCACGAATTTCACAAGTCCATGGGCAAGATAGTGACTGTATTGCCTTCTGTTGCAGCACTGCCTCTGTTATAGGGGTTGCCATAACTATCTATATAATGCCTTCTTGCAGAATAACAAGAACATAACATTAGGCTCTTTTGTGCCAGCTTGTTCCTGTTGACCACCATGCATCTGGCTTTGGGTTGGGGAACCAAAGATGTACCTTACCTTCCAGGGCACTGGTGATGATGCTGACAGCACTCACTGCCCTCTGCCTCTGAAAGGGTTCATCTGAGTGGTCCACCGATGGGCGGTGGGGCATTAAAAGCTGCTTCTTGCTTGCTTCATCCGAGGGAGAGGTCTGTTTAAATGAACACGTTGGATCAGCAGAATAAAAACAAGGTAGATACGGAGCAGCATTTTCAATACTCCCTAAGCACTATTTTTCCCAGCTGAAAAGTCCAAAGCTCACTGATTTCCCAATGAGACACATGCTGATGGGGGACTGCTCTGGAAAATGGTGCTTCGAGCAGTTTTGGAAACTTTGCATTGCCCTTCATGTAAAAAGGTGAAAGACGCAGGTGAAAATAAAGGGACGCTTCTGATGCTGGCAAAACAGCAGTGCTGCTTTACCATGCTTTTTGCTTGTGAAAGAAGCCCCACTTAATTATATTAATTATTCCATTATTTCTGAAATGTGTTAACTGTTTAATTATACTGCTAGAAGAGGAAAAGGGGCGTGGGTAACAGCTCCATTACAGGCCTCTGATATCATACCAAGCAAACTGACTCCTCAACACATGCTTTTTTGTGTTCTGAAACACTGCCAAATCTCAGGAACACATTGTCATTCTGGTGATCTTTGGTGTCATGGATTCTGAAGCTCTGTAATTAGGGGAGAATCTCAGCTTCTTTATTCTCAGGAAAAAGAAAAAATAACCCAAACTCTCTCATTCTCATGTTTCTCAAGGAAAAGCTTAAAAAAATCCCCAAAGAAATCAAATACCAGAAAAACAGAACTCCCAAGCTGTCTTTATTTAATGTCTCATTTTAAATTAGTTTTACACTTTTTGAAGGCTTGGTTTCTGAAGGTTTCTGAAGTCAGCCAGAAACACAGTATAGCTGCAGACACTCACTGTATTAAATATATTTAATACTTTATACTGTCAGCTCACAGGAGCAAGATGTTAAGACTTTTATTATTATGAGCTCCCACTTCACACAGGGACAAATCTCACTTGCTTTACTCCTCCAGCTCTCCCACAGGTAGAAGAAAAGGTGGTGACTGAGGTGTAAGGATCTATGAAAGCCAGGTTCAACACCATTCTCTGTCACAGACCTCCTGGTCAAGACAGTGAGTCTCCCAGAATAAATATTTTAACAGCCTCTGTCCTGCTCCTCCAAGCGTACAGGCTGTGAGGTCCAAGACACTATGTATGCCAGAGAGATGCACTGTAGAGGAGTGGGTCCTGATGGATCTTGAAAATAGCTCAAGGAGATGCGAAAGGAGAAGAAATCCCTATGACGATGACAATCCCTGGTTTATACAGATGTCAGAGTAGCTATTTTTGCTTCTCCATAGTCAAATGAGCTATAGGAGTCGGATTCAGACTTCTGGATCCTCTCATCACTTGCGTCTGAAACGGCCCTAACCACCCTGAGCAGTGCCCAGGATGTCAACCAAGATGTGCCATGAGCAGCAGCGACAGCTCTGCCCTCTGTGCCTGGGACATGCACCCAGAGGGACTCAGGATCCCTCCTCTTCACCATTTCTATACCAAAACCGCTCTTCAAGAAAGGCGATTATGTGAGAACAGCAGGAAAAAAGTGCTGCAGCTCTATGAGCTGTATTTCTGGAGTGTGACTTCTTCAGGGAAGTGGATGTCCCCTGGTCAGATGGTTGCAAAGGACAAAGACGCTTGGCCACTGCTTGACACTGAAAATAATAGCCAGGATACTGTTCCCAGGTCACTTCAAAATACTGCAGTTAAAAATACCAACCACTGCAAGACCAGAGAAGAGTAAGGACTTTTAAAGCAAGCACTTAAAACATCAGCTAAGTCACAAAAGCAGTAATGCTTCAAAATGGCCTTTTTTTTTTTTTCTACAATGTTCTCTTTTGTTAAAACGATTGGCTCATTGTCCGTTGAGTTACTGATGCAGTCATCTCAAAAGGAGAGGTGTAATCAGAACCTATTCAAAGAGACTCCTGCTTGTGTACAACATAACAGCAAAACACTCTATTCTTGGCTTAGGAGCTGGGGAAACCAGGAACTGTATTTCAGATGCATTAGTTTGCTTGATTCCCTTCACCTCAAAAACATCCAATAAAAACCAAAGTAACAACAAATGTTTTATTAATGAAGAATGCATCTACAAAATTGCATAATCATTTGCACCAGTTTGGAGTACATAACAAATACACGGGACTGAAAAGAAGTAACTAGACAAGGAGATAAGAAAACATGAGGGAGACAAATTTCTAAGTAGAATTAACTAAAAAAAACCCCTTAAAAGCAGAGGAAAAAAGAAAAAGAAAAGCAGCAAAATAAACCCCCAACTCTTCCAGTTCCCTCTGTCAATAGAATGAACCATAAGAAAATCTCAAATTTCAAATTCCTCTGGATCAGCTAACTCTTTTTAAACTATATCATCTTCCCATCCCATCTGACCCAAAGCTTAGGACAGTAGCATGTCTTTAGACAACCTCATCCCAGTTTTTCTGACTGTCAAGAAAGATTCTATATTCCTATTCATGCACGTGGAAAGTGCTTTTGCAGGAGTAATGGGTTGGTGGCCTTTGGTGGTGAAAGCCACCTTTTATGCAGAGGTGCAAAGAGAATTCACTGCAGAGGTAAAATTCAAAGGCAAAACACACAGAGACTCATTCTTCCTATTTTTTGATTCAGCTAAATCAGGGTAAATGAAAAGCCCATGTTAAACAGGTTTGGCATATCCTTCATAAAAAAATAGCAGGGAACTAACTTCTTCCCTAGGGTTGATGTGATACTCCCAAAACAATAAATTTTTTAAAACACTCTCTTTTTCTTTCCAGCCCATCATCCTCAGTCCTGCCACCTATGTCACAGGAAGCAGTCCCCAAGACTTCAGGAATCTTGCTTCAGGAGTCAAGGGGACACATAGGCGGTTCCCTCCTCCATCTCTGGAGAGACAAGCTAGTGCAATTTGCTGCTGGCCCATGTTCAGAGCATATGCTACTGCACGTGATGGCCACCCACCCACCCAGCTGCATGTGGCCCCGCTGGAGGGTCAAGTCCAAAGCAGGCTCATAGGGGAGATTCATCCCCAGAGCCAGGACACAGAGTCTGGCAGGCAATGCTGGGGGTTGAAGAATACTCCTGAGATCTTGCAGGAGGACGTGGTCTCTCCCAGTAGAGCAGTAAATCCATCACGTAGGCAGCCTGCCATTTACTATAAAGTATTTTTCCAGGAAAGAACATTTCCAACCAGGTGAATTGCTTAAAATTATTGAAGTTACTTAGGGAAGTTTATGAGATTTTGTTCTCTGTAAATAGATATGTGAGGAAGCTTTTTTAATTATTTATTTCAGAACAGAGATAGCTAATAGTCATGCAAGGAATTGGCAGGTTTTGCACTCTGAGACAGAGAGCAGTTCCAGAAACTGGACAAACAAGGCAGCATAAAGGCTATTATTACAGGGAGAATACATACATAGGCACAGTTGTTCATCATACTTATATTTCTACAGCAATTAAGCAAAAATAACAACAGCCCCTACAGTTAATGCAGAGTCTCCTTAGGATCCAGATGAGAAATCACAATAGAGTTAAACACAGGCACCTCCAGCAGGACAAGATTATTTGTGCTGCTCCTTGATTGACTGGAAATGTTTCTCCTTTGGATTAGCTAAATTCTATAGGGACAAATATACTATTCAGTAATTTACATGTAAATGAGGACGCATAATACTGCAGAATTATTTTCTTCCGAGTGCCTACAGTTCTGAGCTATGTCAAAACTATTATGTGAAGATGGGCTTACACGTGGCAGCATTTTAAAGACCACATTTGGGAACTGGGACAGGTTTAATTTTCCTTGTACAGTAAAAATCTTTTCAAGCATAAAAAGAGGTGGACAGGCCACACCATGAACAATAGACCCAGTAAGGCGCTAGCAAAAATATCTAATGAGATTGAAGGTGACCATAATAGCACACAGCAGTAAAAAGAAGCTGTTTGATTTTGTGGATGTTTGATTACTTAGAGATGCACTGTAAACTGAAGCAGCTTGCAATGTTTGTGTTAAATCTGAATGATTTACACTTAGAATGTTCTGAAGCAAAGTTGGAATGAGCAGAAACTACAGTCACGGTGACAACTCTCTGTGTGGCAGTGGCAGAGAGCTTTCATCCATATAACTTATCGGTGGTGAGTTTTGGAGGACTTAATTTGTTGACCTTTTTTCTGAACATGGAAACTGCTAACACTTTCCCTTTTCACCAATTCTGTGGCAAAGCAAGAAGGGAAAAAAAAAGAAATTTTATCTTGGGGCAGTTTTAGGGTCAACAAGTAAACTTCAAATCAATGTGGTCATCAGAACAGTTTTACGCTTAGAAGCAACAAAAGCCAAGGTCTTGTTTTGGTTAGTGATTTGTTTTTGTTTGGTTTTGGTTTTGTTTTGTTTTAAAAAAAAAGACCAAAAAAAATTACCTAAAGATACATTTCCAAATCCTTAGTTCAGCACCTGAACAAGCAGCCTGGCCTTTCTTAAGGGCTCACTCCCCAATACTGGACATTTCTAGTTTCCTAAAATTAAAGAAAATATATGTGACCAAGAGCAAATTCAGGAGAGGCTGTATGGGCAAGAGGGAGAATCTGGGTAGTTTCAACCTTGGCTTCATTGACCATCCCAAAGCCAAGTCACTGGTGGCCTCTCTCTGCTCCTGGGCTGATAGGAAGGTCTCATGAGCAGATACCCCAGGGACAGCAAAGCCATGGGAACCACCAGCTAATAGCCAGCTGCCCACTTGGAAATGATCATTGCTTCAGTCCTGTGTCCATTTCTCTGCCACTTCTAATCTCCAAAATAATTGGGAAGTCAGGATAAACTAAAAACCTTGTGATTTCCCTGCAGAGTTACAGAAAGGGCTCCAGCTGGCTTGGGGATGAAAGAGGGGAAGCTGTCATGGGTATTTCTTAACCCTCAAAAATCTCTTGACAATCACAGGTGACATCTTACTCCTCATCAGATCCTATGGGTAAATTGAGCTCCAGATAAGAGCTCATTAACTTAATCCCGTTATCTTCAAACAGATCAATACCATGTGAAGGGGGATCTTATTCTAACCTCTTAGCTAAGAAACACCAAGACACAACAAAGCAATACACGGCTACACATAAATGCTCCAGGAATGTGCAGAAACTTTAGGTTGTAGTGTGCCCTGATTTTCCTTGCATAGTGTATAGACTTTCTCTAAGAAAAGGCGAAAGCCCGAATTCCCAGCCCAGCAATCAGCTGGATCATAAAGCCTCATTTTTCAAACCTCTCTGGTCAAGCCAAAAAACATTAATCAGGACTTTAAGTATAGTCACCAGGTCCTGCCTGTGCCTTATTTACACTGGGGTAAGTTTAATGAAATAGAAGCAGCACCACTTGGAAGAAAGCTGGTAGAACAGGACCAGCCCTGATTCAGTCTTCTGCAGGATACACTGGAGATTTCCAGGAGAGTGACTGGGAATTACCATGGGTTTCACAGGACAAGCTCCTTGCACCCCTCAGACCTGGGTGCCTGTCGCTCTTCACATCCAAGTGAAGACTGCCTGACTCAGAGCCACCTTTACGGAGGGTGTTTGCAGATCATGCTTTCACATTTGCTCTTCATAGGACCTCAGCAGGCTTTCTAGCTTGAACACTGCAGTGTTACGCTCTGTGCTGCCAAGAGCAGCTCTCCAGCAATGCTGCCACCACTCCTTTTGGGTGCTTTTATGTGGCATCACATCCCACATTTTATGTGAACCTCAGTGGGTGTAGCAAAGTGTGTGGATGTGCATGGGTTCCCTGCAGAGGATAGGATGTCCCTCCTCTTGCTCAGACTGTGCAATGAAGCCCCCGCTGACTTGGCAGGACCACTTTTATGGAGAAGACTGCATGAATGGCTGCCTTTCTGCATGGACCATGCCATCCACGGCCATCAAGTCTGCTGGCCAGTCAAACTACCCTAGATGAAAAGACAGATGGGCCTAAGCCCCATCCACTGAGATGATCCACTGAGACATCCATTTCGGCCAAGCAGCCAGGGCTATCTGAAGAGCATTTGAAACTGGCTTTTTAAGCTTACATGCTCTTCTGCAGCCAAGTGTCAGGAGACCACTCATCTGAGTCACCAGTCTGAACAGTGCAATAATCTGCTGCAGGCACCTCTCATGGGAGAGGGCACAAGCTGCACAGATGCCTCCATGTCAGCTCAGCTGCCACCCGCAGTCATTCCTGTGGGCAAACAGCCCTTGGCTGGGACAGGGGATAGCTGGTGCAATGACACAAAGGCATCAAAATTGTTCACCATGGTTCAAACTACCTCAGATAAAATCTTCAGGATGAATGTTGCTAAAACTGATCAGGCTAAAGTTCTTAAAGTGGCTAGTGACTTTTTGTGCTTTCCCTGAGAAACCTTAGGAGGGCCTAGTCTGCTGAAACTATGGTCTGCTTACAAGCTGTAGGTTGGAAAACCAAAGACAGTCAGATCCTCTTTGATGTTTACTCTGCCTTTTAAATCAAAAGTGCTCTCCCAATCTTTCCCCAAACCAGAATTCAGTGGTCTCCCTGCTCAGTAGCAATCAGTAGGTCTGTGTTATGCTCATCTGATACCACTGAGCATCACAGAGGGACTTAAAGAAAAGCATCTTCAAAGCCTAATGCTGAAAAACGTGTTTTGTCAGCTCAGATGTTTCATTTAAATGAGTGAAGCCACACTTGCACCTCAGGAAGCTGCAAGTCAGGGCTTAACGCATATTATAGTGATGCCTTTTCATGGTCTTGTCCTTTGTTTCTTGTTCAGGGAAGATACAACAGATAGCACGAGTGGGTCCTTTTTCACCACAAGCTTACACTTGTACAAAATAAACAGCAGCAGCAGGGTCAGTGGGGTTAATGAGGTAACTTCAACTTCGCCCTGCAACATCTTTCTTTTGCCTTCCCCAAGCATCAAGAGACTAAATAGAAGTGAGAACTGCTAACAAAGAACAAACACTACTTCAAATTTTAAGAAAAAAGAAAGGCAAGAATAATCAAACACAAAGCCCAGAAGCGTGTTGATTTATCTCTGAGCTGGTTCTGCTCTTTCCTTTTGCCTGAGCTCCACACCTGAGGTTGCACGTCTGTGCCCAGCGCCTATGGTTCCTGTAGCGAATACATCTGTACAGCAATGGGCTTCTTGCCAATTAGCTTTTAACTCCAGCTCATATTTTCTGGATAGATTAGATACCAAACCTGTTTTGCGGAAGACACAACATCCTTCACATTGCACCACTGAATGAGCACGTGTTACTACAGTGCCTGGGTGTTATTTCCTAGATGACCAGGGAACTGCCGAGGGAGCTCACCCACCCCGGGCCATTCAATTTGAAACATCCATTTTTCTAAAAGGCAGGAAGCTGGCAAACGAAAAGAAATGCCAGCAGAGCTCAAAGCCTCCTCGTCACCTCAGGGCCCAATCCTGTAAAATACCAATCTTTCCTCTGAAAGGCTGAGTGCTCTCATGCTTTGTTAAGCTTTTTCTGACATCTGGGAGAGCCTCAGCAGCCCACAGAGCTGCTTTGCTTACAGAGAAAAGGGCGACATCCACTGCTCATCTACTGAGGCCCTTCTATTTTGGTTCAGATGATTTTTTTTAAGCAGATGCATAAACTTTCTTCCACAGTTCCTATACTGCACAGCTTTTTTGCACTGAGCTATGTCCAGTAAAACTTCACTACCTACAAACAGAGTTTCTGTTACTTAGCTGTCTAGAGACTGCTCTCAGGACTGCAGAGGCTAAAAAAACAGGAGTACCAAAGCCCTAAATGAACGAAGGTGTGAACATCTGAAAAAGTAGCAACAGCCTCAAAACTGTCAACAAACCAGATAATTCTCACATCAACCAGCTTCCCATGCACAGCATGGCCCCTCCTCTCACGTAGTGTGAGAGCCTATTTGCAGGACTACAGGGAATGCCCAGATAGGTGAGGAAAAAAAACCAAAGCTTGAAAGGAAAGAAGCTGCCTGGCTCTTAAAGAAAAAAAAGCTACTTCTCAATTTACTGATAATCTGACACCATGGCTGGGATCCATCCCGCTCACCTTTCTCTTCAGGAAATACCTTGCCTAATACATGTTAGAATCACATTTGCTTATTTCCCCACCAATGTAAGCTGGTTTTGGCACCTTGTTACTCTGAGTGGGCTGCATCTCACCTAACTTAAGACGTGTGCAATATACAGTTATTCACCTTGGGCTCCCCTTGTAAAGTGAACAGAAAGAGGCACTTTCAGGCAGAGAGTTTATTCTGACTCATTTTTGATCTCTAAGATGAAATAAAAGCTGCCCGCACTGGATGTAGAGACTAGACCTCCACTGCTTTAAAGACTGCTGAGAATGATGAGCTCCAATGCAGATTATCTACATTTAAAAAAGAGAAATTCTCTTCATATCAAACTGTCAACCCGTCCAAATTGCCCTGCCTGTGTAGCAGCTATTGTCAAAACACCACCTCATGGCTTTCCAAGTGAAGTCGTGCTTGGGTCCTAATGCTATCAGTCTTAATCGTTTTATTTACAGCCTTATTAAATATTTTGCAGCAGTGGTGCTTTGCAACAAAGATCCTGGCAATCTGCAAAAGGCTTGAAGTGTGTCGATCATCTGCTCATCTTTCCTGGGTGTTACCTGAACTGGATGCTAAACCCTTCTTGGAACTACCTTTGGACTCTAAGGGCAGCCCTTCACAAGTAGCTGTACAGAAGACCGGAGGTTAGATGCAGACAGATAGCAACCAGTGGGAAAAGACACAGTCTCAAGATGGAAAGATTCCCATTGAATAATTTTTAAAAAATAATTTTCTAGCCACTGGACAGTGTTGCATATCCAAATGTCAAGAGAAATCAACCTAAAAAATGTCCCTACAAGAAAAGAAAATTCATATAAAACCCAAGATATAGGTATTTGCCTCCAGCCAGCTCTGAAGAGTAGGTCTCACCAGAAGTCCTTAAACTGTTTTGTGACACTAGAGACATGTGAATTAGCCTGCTGTCTTCCCACCCTGCCTAGGCTGGTGGGTCTGGGTTTCTCACTGCAGACTGCATATTGCTTAAATAAATTACAGCAAACTCCAACAACATTTAGAAGGAAACAAGAGTGTGAATCACATACAAAAGTTATAGAGTACTCACCAGGTCGCCTGTCCCAGGTTTTTCCATAATAACTGGGGGGAGCAGTAACCCTGCAGGAGAAGTAGGGTCTGGGTTGAGTGCCCCGATGCCTCCTCCTATCAGGGAAACCACACCATTGCAATCCACTGAGCTGTTCCTTTTGCCCGTCTGGGTGTAGTTGGGAGTAGTAGGGTGAGAACTATGGCTCACTTGACTTTGCACGCTTGGACGCCTCCCAGATCTTGGAATTAAGAGAGAGCCCCGGTGGCTTTCATTTTCCACAGCAATGCTGATCTCATCATCGGCAAAATCTGTTTCGGAGCCAGTGTCTCGGCCACGGAGTCGGAAACTGAATATGCTTCCGTGGCTGGTTCTGCGCTTCACCAAGTTTGCACTGGGACCATAACTAATGCCAAGGAGAGTCTAGAAACCCCCAGAAAGGAAAAAGGGGAAAGAGAAACAACATTTTGCAACATGTTTTCAGGAGTAAGGAAGGTCTGGGGAGAGCAGTAAGTTCCATTTTAAATCAAGTGCTTCAGAGAAAGACTTAATTATATGTCTTCAACCTCCGCAAAGTTAAGAGGTTGAATAGTCATTCCTAGCCATTAGGTATTTGCCTAATACTTGGCAGTTAAAGATGTACTGAAATAGGAAGGGTCAAGGTGGCATTCACCTCGTAGCATGATATTTCCTTTGCTTCTACTTCCCCCCTGTCTGGTAAGTGCCAAAGGACCCGGGAAGGCAGCACAAGGAGCGGAAGACAGGAGCAGGGAAGGGGATCCAGCTCCACTTTACCACATTATCACACATCTTCATGACAGCTAGGGAAGGAACGTTGCAGTGGGAGAAGAAGAGATAAAGAAATAGGGCAGGAAATGAACTGCAGGGAAAATGAGAAGAAGAGGGAAGAAGAATAAGAAGCAGAATACGACGGAAGAAGGTGATAAAGGAAAAAAAAAAAACAAAACCAACAAAACAACAAGAGCAAGAAGAGGGATATGGTTTATTAGTTTGTAAAATGATTATCCAATGCACATGGCTGCGTTAAGGGGTAGGTAACCCCAGTACACAGCAGTCTCCCTCACACTCAAATATTATCCACTCTGACATCAGCCAATGAGAGTGCAACTCTGACAGAGCATCAGCAAGATGTAATCAAGGACTAAACACACCTAAGCCCTGGTAGAGTAAAAAAAAGGATGTTCAGAAAATGCATAAGGAATTCAAGTCTATTCCTTTCCCTGATATCTGAAGAGGAAATTATTGGAATAAGAGCATTTAGACAGAAAATAATTTCGATTTCATGGCCTGTACAGAATTTTCAGCTTCTTCAGAACCTTCTCATAAGCCAAGTATATATGAAGAGAGGTCAGAACTCCACAGCGTCCACAAACCAGACAAATCAAATGAAGCCTGATTTAATTTCTCACAGTGGTTTACACTGAGTTACATAATGATGCTATTTTGTGACACTGGTACAAGGAAAAGTACAAAACCCAGGCCCCTTTTAACTAAATCATTTGGATTGCTACCAAATTTTAACTGGTCAAAACTCCATGCCTGGGTTTCCACGGCACAGTCATTGAGACTGATTTCTGATGGCAACACGCTTCCAGCTGCTCAGATTGCATCTGAATGATGACTCAGCCTTCCTCCCTCCAACCATGCCAGACACAGCCTTGCAGACAAGATTTACTATAAGCTTTGAAATGTGTCTCCCATGTTTCTCATGCATATGACATCCAGGGGCGAAAAGTGAAAACAAGAAATATTAATCTAAGAAACAAACTGGCAATGTACAGCTCCAGTCCACAGTCATTCTGGTACACGGTGTCTTGAAACCCACCCAGAATGAAGCTAAAGAGCAATTCTTGCTTTAACAAAGGTGTAATTTCTAACACGACCCACCCGACCAATGAGACAAGGAATACTATTAGATTAAAAAAATGCATGTCTTTTACAGAAATCCAGCTCTGTGTAAAATTTGTGAGCTGGGGAGTCATTAATTGGTCACATTTACTTACATCACTTACATGTTTTCTATGAGCTTTTTATGGCTGCCAAATATCCCTAAATTCACTGACAAAAAAATGTAAAAAGACTTAGCCCATTACATGGCTATTTAAAAAAACAAAATAAACTGATTTAAACTTTGCCCTCAGTTAAGCAAAGACAAATTACCTGAAGCTATTTATGATCATTTCATACATACAGCATGTGCAGATTCATATTCATGCATGTCAGGAACATTTACATAAAACCCTATTTAACAACAGCCTCACTCTATTCTTCCCTGCAATAGAAAGTAGAAACAAGTGCCACCAAAGTTTTGTCTTGAAGGCAACTAGTAAAGGAATATAAAAAGGTTAATAACATTTTTGTATAGCATTTAAAAAGCCCTCAGAGACAAGTTTCTTCCTCTTCCAATAATTTTTGTCTCTATTAGGGATAGGATAGATATAATCGGATGAATGAAATTAAAGTAAGAAAATAAATCAGACTGTGGGTAATCTTGAAGTTAAAAAAAAAAGCAAAAAAACTTGAAAAAAATAGATTCATAAGAATGTTTAATGGGCATTTTTACTTCATTTTGAAAATAAAGTGGTAATATGTTTCCTTCTACTGTTCTAACACAAACTGTCCGCAGGTCAGTCGTGAAATTAAATACCTGTATCTTCTCTACAGCTGAAAATTTCAGCTTTAATTGCCTATTCAGAGCCTATCCAGCAAGGTGCAGTGTCGAATTAAGTGACGTTTCAGACCATGGCTTACCATTCTCCTCTGACCATCGTCGTAGTCACACTTAGGATTCCTTTGGTCTTCCCCATACTCTTCTGCCCCCAAAGATTTCTTTTTCTTTCTCTTATTTCTTCTTTCCTTGGCATTTTTGGATGCTAAAGGTGACATTTCCAATGAACTAAGTGACATTGAATCAATTCCTTTAGCAGCTAGGGCCTAAAAAAGAAGATGGTAGAAGGTGCAGAATTTATTTTTTGAGTCAAGAATCTGAGTGAGAATTAATCATTACTCTGTTCAGCTACTGTTTTTCAAGTTCTGAGGTTTTATAGGAGAAAAATTTAAAATTTCTGATGGTCATTAATCATAAAACTATCTCACATGGCTGGAAATGGTCTTAACCTGTTTCTAAGCTCTACATTTAGCCATAGGAAAATAAACAACAAGCGAGACAGGTTCCTAGTACACACCTGCAGGTCTGCCACTCAGATCCTGTGATGGAGTATTAGGAATGGCTGCATAAAATCATGTGATTTATGTAGAGCTTGCACACAAGATCCTTTGACATTTCATGGGAGGAACAGCCTGTGTGCGCACACCTGCAGGCACACACATCTCTGGAGTAACACTTCTGGTGCCAGTCAACAAAAAAATCTCAAGCTAGGGAAACTCAGATTAAGCCCCCCCACCTCAGATTTCAGCCCCTTGAATTGGGAGGGCTGGACAGGAAGGCAGCCAAGCTGGCTGCCAGCATTCTTCCTCTCCTATCACAGAGGGATGCTAGGAACAGCAGGCAGTTCAGCTGGCACGCTTCTGTAAACACTTATCCCAGGCAGCAGTGCAGGCAGCTATGAGCAGAGATGCAAAGAGAAAACCATGGGCTTAACTGGAGATAAGGTGGACTTTGCTTTGCCATGTGCTCCGGCGCTGTGCTGGCTATCTGGTGGGATCGCTGCAGGAATCGACTGATAACAGACCAACGGCTAGAAACCCAGCAGAAGCCGAATGCAAAAGCCTGAGCACCCAAAGCCGGAGCCTTTGAAGCAAATGAGCAGCCAGGAGGAAGTGTTTGTAGCTGCAGGGACGAAGCTGCAGCCCATGTCAGCACGCTGGGTCCCCATCCCTGGCACAGGCAGGAGGAGCGAGGGGGCTCCAAGCACAAAGCACAAGGTCATAGAATCACAGAATCACTCAGGTTGGAAAAGACCTCTAGGATCATCAAGTCCAACCTTTGTCCAACATCTCCCTGACACCTAGACCATGTCTCGAAGCCCCACATCTACTCAGTTTTTTAACATCTCCAGGGATGGTGACTCCACTACCTCCCTGGGCAGCCTGTTCCAATGGCTAATCACTCTTTCAGTAAGAACTTCTCCCTGATATCCAATCTAAGCCTCCCCTGGCGCAACTTGAGGCCGTTAGCTCTTGTCCCGTCATTAGTTACTTGGGAGAAGAGACCAGCACCAGCCTCACTACAACCTCCTTTTAGGTATTTGTAGAGAGCAATGAGGTCTTCCCCCAGCATCTTCTCCAAGCTAAACAATCCCAGCTCCCTCAGGTGCTCCTCATACGACATATTCTCCAGAACCCTCACTAGCTTTGTTGCCCTTCTCTGGACCCACTCCGGCACCTCAATGTCCTTCTTGTACTGTGGGGACCAAAACTGGACACAATGCTCAAGATGTGGTCTCATGAGTGCTGCATCCAAGGGCACAATCACCTCCGCACTCCTGCTGGTCAGGTTTGGAGGTGCCAGCACCTCAGCATTAGCCACATCAGTGGCCCGGAGACAAGCCCATTGCAGAGCCCTCAGCCGAAATACATAAAGAGAGTGAATGACAACAACAACAACAAAGCCTCTCCATGTTCCCAAGAACAGGAGAAACGGATGAATCCTCAGTGCTATTGTCTGTAAGCCACTAGAATCAAACAGGCAATCAGCTTTCCGCAGCAAAATACTCCCTTCCTCCCACAGGCATCAGTCCAAGGAAAGTGAAGGCACTTAACAGTCATGTAAAGAATCAATCATGTATTTCAAGGAGTAGCAGTAGCTCTATCAAGCTGAGAGCACAACAAAACTTAATTCCTGTGGGAAATATCTTTCATGAGCAAGCTGCTTAGAGCAGAGAGGAGGAGGGCTCAGACACCAGTCTAGCTGTTATTTTTTTTTTTCTTCAAGTCAATTGGTTTAATTGCTATGCTGAAGTGCTTTCTCTTCATAAAGATTCAGCAAGTCTTTTGGTGTTAAGTTCAGGTTTAGGAATGTGTTAGACCAATTGTGTAAATTGACTGATAGTCCCCAAGCTGGCCCGTCAATTATATTTGTGCTCTCTTACACTGCACAGTGTAAAAGCTGATCTAAAGAGTTTTGGTTTGCCTTTCTGATTGCCGTCATATTTTATTGATCTAGAAAATATTGTAGGATGTGCTACTAAGCATGCGGTACTCTTACTGCAAAATAAGCTAATTTTCAGTTTCTTAGCATTTCCTTACCTATTGGGCTATATTGCTTCTGCCTTGCCCATCTTTTTCAGCTACTGAAATAGGACTTGGGCTAAATAGTTTCTCAGGGAATGGAGGAAATGCCACGTCCACCCTATATGCCCTTGCTGGTTGGGCTGACCATGTCCTGTCCCTCAGGCATTGCAAGCCATAACCCACTGTCATAACTCCCAGGGGCAGGGAAGTTGTGCAGGACCAGACATGTCTGGCAAGAACGGGTAGTGGCCAAAGGATGGGAAACAAGCTTAGCTTCCATGAGCCCTGACATGGGGATTATGCTGGAGATAGCACTTGGAGCAAGAATTTAGCAGTAGAGTGAGAAAGTAAAAAACAAGATCTTGATAAAGGCTTGGAGAACAAGATTAAGACTGAATAGCTCTTACTGAAGGACATCTGAAAGCTGCATGGTGCAGCCACCCAATTCATTTTCATGAACCTCTTCTAATTGAGATGTCAGACATTGATTTGCAGAGTTACTGGGCTTAACTAGTGAACCTGATGGTCCCCAATCACTCTACTTCTATGTTTCCTTTCCATAAGATTAGAATAATTCTCCAGGAATACTACAAATACAAATTAGTATTTTTGAAGCGCACGGGGTCTGAGCAGTGACAAGAGGCACTGAAAAACCTCTGAGGATGTTAGTCATTTTGTCTTTGAAGCAGGCGTTGAATGCCTGAGTTGGGAAGTCTGCTCGAGCTAGCCTAAGGCTACAGAACAAATGATGAGAAAGAGAAGACCTGCTCTTGAGTCATGCACTGTCTACCCTTTGTACTGAGTAGGGCACAGAAAAAATGAGACATGGCTGGCTGGAGAAAAGGCTATGTTATAAAGCATACAGACAAATGGGAGCAATTTAGGTTTTCATGAGTAACCTTCATTTTGACACATTCTGACTTGCAAGGCTTAATGTTCGTTTTTTGTGTACATACAGGCTTAACTGAAATCAAAGCCTTCAAAAGGAAAATCTTAAATATCTTTAATTATAGCTGTGGATTATGGCAACTACCAAAGTTGACTGTTATTAGGAAGACCTCAGCTGGAGTCAAAACACATGAAAATTTGTATAAAATAGGTACAAGTTGGAGCTCAGTTTGCCCCCTTAGGTTAAGGCAGAAAGTTATTAAAAATCAGAAAGATTTATTTCTCTGAACTACAGTGTTATGTGTTGTTTCAGACTAATTTTCTCATTGTCTTCTTGTTTACAGCACCTAAAATGTTCTCTTCAGCTGCTTAACGAAGGTGTTCTACCCCACACAAACCACAGGCAAATTAACTAGTATTATTAAGGCTATATGGCTACATCCACCATTTCACATGCCCATTTTGGTTAAACTTAGGACATAACATTAAATCCACATCTTTTACATAACTTTCAAAGCTTAACCTCAAGACCTTGCCTGTTTACATGTTCTGAAATTGAGTTGTATGTGCTTCAAGCAGGTTATCCTACATCTTTATCTTCATTATCAGACAGGCAGATATTTGTGGCAGTTTGAATGAGACAGCGAGTGGTGGAAGAAGGTTCAGCTGGGGCTGTGGCTGAGCTACCAAAATAGCTGTATTGTGCTCAAATGCAGATGTAGTTATACCACCATTAAAATATCTTACATGCCAAGCAATATAAATTCCTCAACTGGCATATGTATTAGAGTTAAACCAGTGCAATTCTGGTTATGAAATCCTAAATAGCCCCAATCTTAGCAGGAAGAGCCATCACTTTTCTTTTAGAAAGAATTCTAATAACTCTACCCAGGACAATAAACATTAAGATGCTTTCAAGCAAACTCTTACTTTGGTTATCACATAAATGTAAAATAAAAATAACGTGAATCTCAAGGTACCATCTGTTTAAGTCACCCAAGGCTAATCATGTCACATAGTTTACTGACCTCCTGCTCTTTCTTTAACATTTCCATAGCTTCCCGAAACTTTCGTTCTTTCTCCTCTGTTTCAGCAATAGTGGCTTGATTCTGCTCTTCATACGCCATGGCCACTACAGCCAGAATCAGGTTGATCAGATAAAATGAGCCCAGAAAGATGACCAGCATAAAAAAAAGCATGTAGATCTTCCCAGCAGATCTGAGAGTCTGTAAGCATAAAAGTAAAATCACTAACACTTGTCTACAATGGTTTTTTTTAAATGAAAAAGTATTTCTTAATAATTCTTTTGAAAACTTAGTTTTACAACATAGCTGAATTCAGCCTCTGTTAAGTGCCAAACAGAATCCCTTTGATGACAAATGACAACTACATGCAAGGAAAGAATCTTCTCACCAATAAATTTTTATACCTTAGTCAAAAATTATATGTCTTGCAGTAAAACCGATTTATAAAAGTAGAATACTTTCCTCCTTTACCTAATATCGCCGCTGGTTTTCTTTTAGAATAGATAATCTTCTAATGAGTTGCAGTGAAAGCATCCCCAACATAGCTCAGTCTAATTTTGTCCAGTGCACAGAAGCTTCTCAAACAGGATTCATTTTGTATCCCTTCAGATGTCTACTGTCTAGGACCATTACAGTCAGTGGGGAGACAAAGATGCTTTTAGGGTGCAACTCATCTGAATGTTATTTAGATGTCTGCCTCAGCACAAGAAGAACCAAACCTTGGGCGCCATTGACTGTATTGCCTGGTCCTTCACCAGATTTATAGTCATAACTGGAGTTTGGGGTAACAGGATGAACTTATATTACATATGTCCCATGGTCAATGACTTGATGCTACAGATAGAAACCACTGTGTGATACTATAAGGTCAAATAATAACAGGGACTGATGTTGACCCTTATTTGCCATGACAGTTCCAGTCTTCCACAGTTGTACATGCAGCTCTGTGCCAAGTAAGTGAACATAGTTGTTTAAAGAATCTTCAATTTCATTGTTCTACTTTTTCCTGAAATGAAATTGTATAACTGGCTGCATGTGAAGCTGAAATCCCCAATACCTTCAAAGATATCTACCTGAATACATTCAGAGTAGTACCTGTCAGCACTAACTCCCTTGATTTCCTTATAAGCATGTTCCAGTTTGGGCAATTTTGAGACACAGAAATAAATCTCCAGTGGTTTCATGGACAGAGCCCATGTTCATGTCATTCAGTACCAAACCATCATATGTATTTCTTCAGAGTCTGGATACATTTCAGAAAATGCACACTAAAATTAACATTTACTAGCAGACCATCTTGCACACGTGACTGTAAGTTGACTCTGACCTCATTTGCGCCTCTGGCTGTTAGGTGTCCATAGTGAAAACCATGCAGCAGGGAGAACTGAAATGTACCATGTAGTCTTGATGTTTGCTGAATTTGTGCTCATTATCATGCCTTGCAAAACCAGATATGCCAACTACACAGCTGCTTCTCTAGTCCCTTTTTGAGCTGGACTCAAAATTAGTTCATGTTACACCAGCCACCAAAAAAAAAATCATTAAGTAGTGACGTGGTGACCTTTCTTATGTGGTGAACTTCATCTAGGTGAATTACCCATTCAAAATGTCTTTCTCTCAGTACCAATCTTTCCCCCTTTCCCCAAACACCCAGCCTAATGTCTTCTGGTATCATCACTCCTAAGAAAATCAATTAATTGTAACAATTGATGGTCCTTCTCCAGAATACACAGAGCACAGTTTACCCAATAATTCTTTCTTGTCTTTAATTATGGATCTAGAACCGTAAGAAGAGGATGTGTTTATTTTATACTTTTAGCAGTAATAAAACAATCCCATACCTGTTGATAAAGACGTTCCCAACAATCTTGAGTCATAAGACGGAATAAAGAAAGAAAGGCCCAGCCAAAAGTATCAAAGCTTGTGTAACCATGGTCAGGATTTTCCCCAGCCTTCAGACATATATATCCCTCAGGGCACGTGCTGCAAAACACAGACGACAATACATGAAATGCATCATAGATGGCTTCAGCATGGTGAAACTGAATTCCAGGGGAATATATTCAATGTTCCTCAATGGTAAATTCCTTCACTGGGTAAAACCACAGGAAACAGGTGGATGCTGACTTCACAATATCAAAGATCTTTGGCATCTTATTTTCCCTTTGAAAGGATGAACTGGAAAATGGTAACCACAGCTTGACCTGCAATGGCAGATGAGCACCTAGCATTTCAGATATTTGGAGTAGACTGGAATAAGGTGCCTAAGCAGGACTTTAGTGCTTAAATATGATTTCTCTTGGCATTTATTCCTAACTAAGAATCATAAACTTGGTGTCTCGTGTTAGACTTGTGGGTGATACTGTGATGGTGAACCTGCTTTTCTGGTTACGTAGTCTGACACTGGCTGGATGACACCAGCGCATGCCATCTGAGCATCTTTCCAATTGTTTATTGTGCCTGACCTCACACTGACCTCCTGCAAGGACTAAATCTTTAATCTAAGAAACCCAGACCTTTTTTCCACTCGCCACCATATTCTGTGGTCATGCCATTTTTTCGTTTTCTGCCAGGCAAATGTTTTCCTTGTGTGTCAAGCAGATTCACGTATTAAATGGCATGCAGATAGCATTCATTCCACTGGCTCTCATTAAACTTTGAAATTCTTTACAAGTGATTTTCTAGCCCCATATGCCAGAAGATAAAAAAACCCACTCTCCATAATGCTACTACGCAAATACTGAATTTCATCATCAAGTGAAACACAAGGTAGAAGAGATTCCAGGTCAACAAGCCACACGCTCTCCCAGAACAGGGCAATATGATCAGTCAAAAGACCCTACACCTCTTGCATAAGATATGTCCCACCAGTAACCGAAGACAAAGCAATATGAAAAAGCTTACTGCCGTAATGATCATAGGAAGATAATGCAAGATCAAGGACATTGCCTGTGTCCTGGAGCCCTACAGTATTTGTTGGGTGGGAACCATCTAACTATCTGAAGTAGATCTCAGCAGAACTTGCAGTAATGCCAGCTCTCTTCGTTGTCCTTATGCTACAGATAGAGATGAACCTGGTACAACTCAGTGCAAACTCTAGTTGACACAGCTAGGGATGGTTGTAACAAGAGGGATTGTGAAAACACTTTGTCAGAGATCAGAGACATTGAAAAGAGACCATCTCCCAGGCAGTGTTTGATAACAGAGCAATACCCTCTGACCTGGCAGATGGTGAGCCTGATATTCTGCCTGTCAGATGGAAGATTTGCTGAACTGCCTTCAGATAGGATGATTATTGTAATATCAGCCATTTTAGACACATCACCAGTCATGTAGAGTGTATCCAATGTGTATGGATTTAACCTTATTCTTCTCCTCCCAGCAAAAATCTATACAGTGTTTCAATCACTGCTATTTTTTACCAAAGCAGAATATTTTCATAGAATCATGGAATCACTAAGGTTGGAAAAGACCCCACAAATTGAAATGCAAAGCAGTAATATAAATAATGGAATGTAATTTTAAAAATGCCACTCAGAAAAGAAATTGACTCCTGAGAAAGCAGTATGTCTCAGTGTAAAAAACAAGGATTTTTCTTTAAAGTTTTAATTTTATACTGATATAAATCAAATCTCTACAGCACAGGATAGCAACCCTGTCCAGCATGTTGAGATGAGGATACATTGCTATAGGTTTTGAAGTTATACAAATTTATGGTGTCAGCCACCGATATTAGACATTCAACAACACTTTAAGAAGCTTAATGTAATATCATTAGTCAAGCACAAATTTTTAAGTAAGTCTGCTTTGAACACTGAAAAAAAGAGTGCTGAAGCATTGCAAAATCTGTGCATATCCTTGTTTGCCGTAGTTTTCTGAAAAAGCAATAAAAATGAAGAAGAACAGCTGATGTTTAATGAATTAAATGTTAACACAAGTGAGAATATAATAATGATTCTGTCACCTTAGGTAGCTCCAAGTTAGTTTAAATCAGTTGAGAATGTAGACAATAGTAACTATTTCTCACAAAGAAAGAAAAAGAGAGACACTTCCAATTTTTTCCTGCCAGCCTAGATATGCCTCCATCTAGATCCTTCCTACTTTGACTACCTATTGTTTCCTGGTAAAAGGCACATTTGAATAAAAATTACAGTAACATTACTGAGATAGAAGAGAATAAAATGCAGAAATCTCAGCTTTTTTTCCCCCCTAATATATGCAGATGCACACTGAATCTCTTGTATACCCATGTCTTTTTTTGAGGCAGCCTTTTCACTACATCTCCTCTCTCCCACAGGCAACATCTGCTGTCACTCTCTGCCATCTCTGGATCTGCTGCTGCAGACAGCCTTCAGCGCCCGTGACATGCTGCTGACACTGTTCAAGAGCTCTGAGAAATGGATCCTCTGGGTTCCTGAGAGGGAAACCCTTTCCACTTGCTTGTGCTAAGACATTGTGTCCAGAAGGACATGAACATTTTGGTAAGGTTCATTCCCTTTGCCATGAGAAAATGACTGTGCTCACGCACCACGCTTGGCTGGAAACCAAGCAACCATGTCCAGCGGTGGACAGCCATTCCTTAGTCTCCTATGAAAGACAATCACAAGTGGCTACATTGAGTTGCTTTCATCACTCATGTTTTAACGTTATTACTACTGCCTAAAATATCTGAATAGAGCTGTGAGAAACTTGGTGGTTATTTTAATGGTAAGCTTAAGCCTAGGTAGGGCAGTTGGTTGGAGATTGAGCTTCATCTAGAATAAGTTGCCTAAAATCTTAGGCAAAATGGAAATTTTTGCCATTAATTTCAATAAGAGAGAATGACTTTCCTCTTAATCTCTTCACCATTTTGAGCAAGAGAGTCTGAAAGAAAGGAGGTATTAGGCGTATTGCACCTAGACGTATTTTCATATGAACCTCTCAGTACAACAAGATGAGAGGCTACGAAGTCACTCTTAGGTTCACTGCCAATGTTGCTTCCTGGGGAAACTCTTTTGATGCAGAAGAGCTTCAGAGCAACTGCTCAAAATGGTTTACACAGCTGCTGGGAAAGCCCTAGGACATAGAGATGCAACTTCCCTGACTGAAAGTGAGCAAGGGTACCTCAGACAAATATTTTCTGCTTGTAAGTATTTTTTCATGTTTCATTCTGCCTTTATGTGTCTCTAAAACCTTCTCCACTCAGCAGTAGATTGCTGGTGTGAAAAGGTCTGTCTGACTGAGTGAGTGCCGTGAGTGTACACAGTTCTTTAATGTTATGTTCAGTGTAAGAGCATTCAAGCGAGGTGTCTTCAGCAGGAGAAGCATGAACTCACTCTCAAAAATGCTATTAATGTTGGCTCACATCCTTCTTACCGAGACTAGACACTTGAGACAAAACATCCTACTTTTCAACTCAACTTATTCTTGCTCACCCTCTTTCATAGCCATTAGGAGTGATAAACCACGGGGCATGGGAACGCGTCAAAAACACTGAGAGGGAAACAAAACGCTGCTTCCCAGAAAAACACTCTACAGAAATTTAAGTGTAAGACTCTGACATGAGAATATTATTCTGCAACTGACACCATTTCCTCTGAGGATTTTTTTAAGGAGCCTCAAGATTTTGCTGAAGCATCTTCGATGTATAATATTAAGCCTTCCCCTTCAGATTTTTCAGCAAACTCTTTAACTTCTTTTACCTCAGGGAAGCGTTTCACAGGATTGCACTATCCTCTGATGCACAGGGATGGGCAACAATAACAAGCTACATAAACACAACATCCTCCACAGGGTCCTCACAGGATGCTGTTCAATTGATCACAATAAAATCACCATCATTGATTCAGAAAAGTTAAAAGCATCAGTTTACCTCCCTATCCATCAGGCTGTAATCACCCCTGTAAGCTGGCATTGATACAGGAAATTAAAGAACATCAGAAACAGCTTTGTTTTAAATAACGCAGGTTGGCAATGCCAGAGGGTTGTAGCTGAGGGGCATAATTACAAAATGCTCTGTCTCAAGAGTTTAATTGAGGCAAGCCAAGTAACCTGCTGATCCAGACTGTAGCGGCCAATGGAGCTGTGCAATAGAAGAAGATTTGCAAAACAACTATATGCTGGATTGCAACATTCAGACCCTGAAAGTACAGGGAGGGTTGGCTGTGTGTTACCAGGAGTTAGCATCCAACAGTGTCTAATGTCAGCTATGACATCTGTAAGGTAAAGACTGCGCTTTGATTTAGGTTGCAAAGGCACACTATGGATTGATACAGCAAATTCTTTATGAAAGAAGCAATACTGGGAGATAAAGTGCATATCAGACATCAAAAATTAAAAAACCACCACCATATTGTGGTAAGGCCCCTTCAGTGTTCCTGCTTAGGTCACAGCTTAAGCCCATGAATGCAGAAACCAAGCTGAAACATTTATAGCTGACGCCTTTGACGCATGGCTAATTCCAGAGGAATGGAAATCATAGTCATTTAGGTTGGAGACCTTTAGGATCATCAAGTTCAACCTTCACCTATCATCTCCCTGACACCTAGACCATGTTTCAAAGTGCCATATCTACATGTTTTTTAACACCTCCAGGGATGGTGACTCCACCACCTCCCTGGGCAGCCTGTTCCTGGGCTTGACCACCCTTTCAGTAAAGAACTTGTTCCTGATACCCAATCTAAACCTCCCCTGGCACAACTTGAGGCCATTACCTCTTGTCCTGTCATTAGCTACTTGGGAAAGGAGACCAACTACCTCCTTTTAGGTAGTTGTAGAGAGCAAAGAGAGTAGAGAGCACTAAGTTGTAGAGAGCAAATCACCCTGGTGAGAATGGTGGGGTTTCAAAGCCTAGCAGTAAGAGCTGGAAGGACAGATGGTGCCCAAGGCCTTCAAGGCTTGTTGACATGCACAACCTTCCTCAACCTGCCTCTTTGTGCTGAAGTCCTCAGGCCACAAAAGGAAGGCTTAGATCTCCTTTAGGTCACAGGCCTAACTGTTTTTCTCTGCACTTTCCATGTTTTCTCACTTCACTTGGGTTTGAGGGAGACCAGCAGCCAAACAAGGAGTGCAGAGTCTGCAGAGGTTGTGGGGGAACAGAGGTCCTTAGACTAACGTTTGCTCCTATCTAACAAAGTAAAACTACCCATCCTGAAACAGGGCAATATTTTCAAAATTGTATGTTGTAAGGGTGACTAAGCATGTAGGAGAAAGGGTCCAAAAGGCAGCAGCAGCCCAGCCAAAGCCAGGCATTGCTGTCAGCAGGTGCTTGGTCAGCCTGAAAGACACAGGTCCTTCTCCTTCCCTTGCTCTTTCTTGTTCTGTTCTATCAATGATTAATCACGGTTAGAGAGTCTGAATTAAAATTCACCATTAATTACCATATAAAGGCCAACACTCACAGAGGCACATTTCACATCGGGTACGTCTGACTAGGACCCCCCAGTAACTCTCACTCAAGGCATCTAAAGGGTCAAGAGATAATTTGAAGGGTGTTTTTTAAAGCAAGGTTTGCCAATGCTCTGAAAGGAAGGAAGTGCAAGCAAATACAACCAAATGCTGCAGGAAAAAAAAAAAAAAAAGGGAAGAAAAGCTCAGAATTAACAGCAACATTGAGCAAGAGGTGAAACTGGAGGAGGGGAGGGAAGTGCCTGTGAGCAGGCTTACTCACAGGCTCAGAGCACCCACTGACCTGTGCATGCCACTGATTCGTATCCAGGAAAAAGGTTTCAGCCTCCCCCGCTAGCTACTTGCTCAGGCAGACGCAAAACCACTGGTTTCAGCCTGAGACATCAGACCCCTCCATACACGCACGCAAACAGCAAAAGGAAGAACTCTTGCTTCTGCAGCGTGGCTTTTTTAGACTCCCCGCTGCAGCAAGGTAAGCAAACACTCATCTCTTCTCGCGCAATCCGGCGGCCAGACACCAGATCATCTGTGTAAGCCATCAAACAAAATATAGGGCAATAATTTATCATCATAAACATAACGGTAGATTACCACTTAATGAAAGCTGTAGCCCCTGGTAAGTCTGCTTCTCTCATGTGGCTGATGAGCTTATTACAGCTTTGACTAAGAGGTAATATTACCCATCCTTAAGAATTGAGTGGATTTGGATTTAATCCCTACTGCTGCTGTTTAACCAGAGACATGATCTTCCAAATATACAACTGATCCCTAGCAGTGGGGATGGTTATTGTTGCCCCTAAACCTCTACAATAACTAAAGTTATACCCATGGGTCCTGCAGCATCTTTCAGGTGACATGCTTGCTTTCTGTTTCTTCTCACACTCAAGTGAGAGGCTTTCTCACCATGAGCAAATCATCCTCATTCTCCTGTCACTGTAACCAACACAGAGTAGATGGAAAAGTTTATGCAATTTACATCCGAATCTAGTTAAATTCATTTAAGGCATGCTGTGCAGCCTGAAGGTTTGTAATAAATTCATTAATATTGGTTACTAATCTGGAGTGTAATTACATTCTTAGCTCTGGTACTTTAAGCAACACACTTCATTCTTTCCAAAATACCTTCGCTTTGGTGACATTTGAAGAAGTCGCATTTGAGAACTGTATCCCCTTCCTCACTCCATCAGCCTTTTCCACCTTTCCCACCCATTAGCCAGTTGTACCCATCAGACTGAACTGGATGAGTGTTATGAACACACCAGTCCCACTAGACACATGCTAGAGGTCCCCAGCATCCCATTCATGGAGCAAGTTAAACACACACTGCCGGACCACGACCTGCCTGACAAAGTTGGCTAGTCCAAAGGTCACCTGCAACTGGTAGTTTCTCCTGACTTTATGCATTCCTGTCACTCCTCAGGAGTATATAGGTACAACTAAGGCATCTGAGCACCACCTTCATCCCACCCACCCATGGACCGCACCTCTGAAATGCAAACCCTCCAAGCCAAGGGGGCTCTTCTCACCCTACTTGTCTGGTAGCTAACAACATGGCCTGAATCTGGGGCCTCCTTATATTAAGAAAACAAGTAATAATAATAATACAGATTTAAGTTCAGGCAACTCAGAGCTGCAGCGGTGCCAGCCGCAGAATAAAAGGATTGACTGGGTACATTATTCTCTGGTGCAGTTCCCCAATTTCCAGCACAGCTGGGGTTGTGCTGCTGGGCGCATTTGCTTGTAGTCAGGGGACTAAGAGCTGTGGGAGAGCATGCTGTTTGACATGTTCTTCTGGCAGACATACACATTGTTCCAGTCCCTCTGCCTGCCAACAGCTGGGCGAGAGCCGCAGCACTGGGCTGTGCAAAGTAGCGTTGGTAGAAGCATCTGATAGCAACACTGCTCCTCAGTACAGTGCATGTTTCTTCTTTACCCTTGAAGGGTGTGATAAGCCTTTGTGAGGGACTTTAAATCAATGTATGGAGGATGCATAAAGGTAAGGGAATGTTACTATAGCTCAGAAAGATCAAAATGCTGCATCACCATACAAGCACCATAATGAGTACACTGGCAGTATGGTGGTGTGGAGGATCGACCATAAAAATGCTGCTTTCGGTGCTCATGGTGACTATGAAAACAGGCTTCTGATGCAATTTTATGTGTTGGTGTTAATTACTGTAGTAAAAAGCCACAACACACGAGGAAACAAAGTTTTTTTTCTGATGATACTTTAGAAAGAGTTAAGACTCAAAAACTTTGAGGAGCACTACACCACATGGCCATTCCTCCATCCCTTATATGCGATAAGCTCAGTGACAGTAGAATTTACCAAACCATATAGAGACTTGCCCCATGCTGTACATTATTTTAATGTACCCTGTTAAGAAAAATCAAGGTCATAGTGAGGATAAAGGTAGCTAAAGTTTCTATAGCAACAGTTACTAGGATGCAGTTGCCAAAGGTGCTTTCTTGCTGCATTCTGAAGTAGCTTTACTGGCTGCTTTTCCTTCCTATTCACTAGTCTTTTTGGTAATATCAGTTCAGACACGATTCAAATGTGCTTTCATTGTCAGTATGATCTCCTCGACTATTCCTGCCCATGAGCTGAATATACAGGACATATCATGTGAAAGGGAAAAGTCTAAGCAGTCTGACCTTGAGATCCAAAGGGGACACAGATGACTTAAAACATGCACACTTTTCTGAAAAGTCAGTTCCCTGTTGTAGTTGAAAGTGAAAAAGTCAAAAAAACAAAAGATAAGTTTCTCTTTTTTGTCTGCTTGTTTACTTTGTACACTGATAGCATCTTGCCCGTTTCTCTTTCTCTTAATGGACAACTTTCCTTGATGTTTCTATTGCTCTTCCAAACCTTCAGGCAGAAGGGGAAGAAAAAACAGCAGTCTACAAACAGCAGAAAAATGTCTCTGTGAAATGACAACAGGATAAAAGTGGAAATGCTTTAGAGCTGAAATGTACCTTCCTTACTTATGGTCAGATAATTCTAAGCTGCTGCAGCCCCCGTAAGTCTCTACTCTCTGGAGAAGCATGGGGCTCTGCAGTACTGGTCATCTCATCAAAATGAATGGTTAATAGACCAAATAGGAGCAAAACGTAATTGCATGGGCTGCATGAAGCAGGTTGATGTGGCCTGCCATTAAATGCTTCCCACAGCCCATTCGCTGGGAGATTTGGTCTGATGATTGCCTGTAGAGGCACTGCCGATGTGCTCTAGCAGGATGCCCCACTGGATTTGAAGGTGGGCTCAGGACTGAGTCTCCTCCTGAGAGCAGTGTCCTTGGAGGTTCCCTCGCTTCTTGCCTGGTGTTGACCGTGTCCCATTGCTTGGGTTTAGGCACCAAGAGTCAGGGTTTGTCCTTGTTGTAGGTCCCTAAGCACACCCTGAATCACTGGATCCAACTACAGGCCTTCCCTTTGGCACCATAAATACTCATCTAGGGATATGTGGTCATTTTGCCTTCAAGGGCCATTTTCACAGCAGGCTAGATGCCTTCAAAAGGCTCATGATCCCTGATTATAGGTAGTGTATGGTGCTGCTTGCTGTCACCTGCTCTTCTGTAGCCCTTGCAAAGCATAGACCACTTGATGCCAACACTGGATTTCACAAAGGCTAGACCAGCTTTCAGCTTCCACTCCTAGCTAAGATCTTCCAAATATTTGTACTGGATCTTTACCGGACCTTCGCCAGGGCTAAAACAAGGTGTTCAAAATTGGATAAGCTATAGACTGGAACTTAAATGGAAAAGCAAATTTATAGAATTTGTAATCCCTTTGAAAATCAGGCTATCTGAGCTTTCTCCATTTATTTTAACCAAATCAAATAAGAGAAGGTAAAATTGCAAAGAGAACCAAGTTGCATAAATCCCAGTGTAGTGACATCCAAAAGAATGACAAATTTTAACCCCAAAATACATCTAGAAACATTAATATTTCTGCAAATACCCTATTTTTTTTTTGTTGTTAAAAGAGCCTTGCTGTTAGCACTGCTTCCAGTGTCTAACCAATGTGATGCACATCTCAGAGCAGAGGATTTTTCCATTAACGTGGTGGTCTGAATGTACTCGTTGTGAAACTCTGAGCACGTGTCACTAGCGTTCACTTTGAGCCAAAGAACATCTTTGATTACAATCATTTGATTTTCTCTCTTCTTCAAACATTGCTTCTTGTTTCCATTGGACTCTTTGTTCCTTGCAAATACAAAGCAAATCCTTGTCGTACATCAAGGGGGAAATGCAGTTGGATAAACCAAATGAAAAACAACATAAAAGTTCTATTTGATTAAATGAGGAAAAATCAAATTTCAGGTAAGAAATTTTCTGAGGCATCACATGGAAAACCCTACAGGCAGGTTACTCCTTGAGGAATTATGAAATTCAGCATCTCCTCGACATTCCTAACATGTCTCTGCAGCATGATTTTTTAAGTGGCTCCTTGAGGTTGCCTGAGCACACCTAAAAACACTTTTTTTTTTACTTCCATCTGCCAGGTAAAGTACTAGAGACATGTTTGCTGCTGCTGAGTGACATACTTCTATTCAAATCCCTTCTGAACTAGAATCAATATTAGCTAGATCCATTACCTCCTGCGTTATTAGCAGTTTGGGTGCTTGTTCAGAAAACAGTCCCTCCTAGTAATGTAATAAAGCCCCCACCTTGGAGATAATTAGGTTGTCTGTGATACAGCATTCACTGATGATCATTTCCCTGCTGATTTTGGCCTGCTACTCCAGCTCAGGTTGCAGTCTCCATCACTACACACTCTTACCTCAGACCATCTGAGTCTCATCACGTAATAATTGCTATAGTAGATCTATTTAGATTTTTTTTCTTTTTACTCTTCTATAATAACACCAACCAGCCAAACCTCAGAGTGTCATTAACATGCTTTTAAAAATGCACTAAAATGGCTTTGTCAATTACCTCGAGATTTAATATCCCAGCTCCCACACAGATATCCCTCACTCTAACAACAAATCCCTCCAGGAGTGCACACATGACACCACCCACCCCTGCATTTCTCCTGGGTCCTCAGCATGCCCCAAAGGCTAATAAATTCAAACTGGGAGCAGAAGCAAGCTCCACAAATGCTATGAACACTCAGACTTGGCCTTGCCAGCTGTCTTTGCCTACCCTACCTTCCTGATGCCTTGAACTTAAGCATCTTCACTTGTCATTAATTTCATTACCAATAAATGGACGAACCACAATCTGATGCATCCACTTGCTCTTAACTCACCTCCTCTGATCCTGGGGTGCAACCTATCCAAGAGGTCCCATGCATTCAGATTTTGTGTTTTACTATTGAACGTACTGCTCTTGGCTTTGACCATTAAAGGATAAGAGAAAACAAATCCACGCCATTAGATACACCAGCCTGTAAATGCTGGTGTCTCTATCCTAACAGGTGGGAATACATGACTTTGCAAGTCCTCTGAGGCCTAAGGATCATCTTCCTAATTATCTTCATGTCTTTAAACAACAGGAGTGGATGACTGGCAGGAACTCCGTGCAAGGTATACAGATGAGACCACTCTTGCTAGTCCTGAGCTAAAAACCAACAGTATAAGTAGATACAGCTATTCCCCATTTTTAGGCATTTAAAATCAAATCTTACCCAGTGATATTGAAATATTTCATTAAAACAGCAAGAGGCTGAAAAAGAAGGAACTGACACAAACAGAAAGCGTGTTTCCCTTAACAGCACAAACACTGACAGCTCCCATGTATTTATCTAAACAAGCACAAGGACTCTAGGTGTGGGGGTGGCATTTTTCTTCTCATATACACGAGAGCTGGAAGTTCTGCCCTGGCTACTCACGTATAGATACTCCATGGATATTGGATGGGTATTTAACTTCCCACCATTTGGACAATTCCAAAGCAGGAGTCCCTAAACTATGCCTCATAAACTACCTATAATCTAATCAACCCTTTCAACACTGCTCATGACCTTAAAAGCCTACCACCACCACAGTTCAGATTTTCACAGAGAACAATGTGCAATATTTTGTGATGTGCAAAATAATGTTGCTGCGCAGATGTTTTTTTTTCCCCAATGTTATTGCCTATTGGATAGCAAAGGCTGAAGTCCACAAGCAAAGGTAGATTGCCAAATCCTGGGATCCCCGGGAAACATCCCAATAGTCTTGGAGTCCAGCCTGAGCCTGGATAAATGCAATGTATTACAATCAACAAAATAATTAATGAATGCTGACATTGTACCTTCCGTGGAACAAACAAAGAGGAAAGCGTGGCCCTCTGCCCAAGGAGCTTACAGGCTAAATTAGACTAGCAATACAGATCAGACACACAAGACACGCAGAGGGAAGGTTGGCACTTCAGCTTTCCCTTTGTCTTATGTAAATACAGATATAGACAGTGGCAGCAGAAAGGAAAACATCTCTCTTCAGGTCCCTATGGTTTTCCTCACCCTCCTGTCCACAAGCAAGTTTAGATTTTATCTTCCCTTCATCTTCCTGCTGTCTCCCTGAGTGCACAGGCCTCTTTTCATATTAAGTTCTTTCTAATTCAAACCCTATTTTTCCAGTCTTCCGATTTAGTTTTACCAACTCAAAACATCTCCCTCCAAAAGTAGATCATCTCACCTCCTCCCCTCCCTTGACATAGGTCATTCACCTTCCTAGTTCAAATACTCTCATGTATTTAGATCAAAAGCTCATCTATCCCACTACTCTAAAGAAAAGTACCCACTACTCTAAAGAAAAGACTACTCTAAAGTCTTTTCTTCCTTTCCCTACAACTTCTAACAACCTACAGTTTTTGCATGGCTTATAATTTCCTCTCCCACACAAGATCCTATCTCTCTCCATCCCATCTGAACTCTTCCATTTCCATCAAGATCATGAGCACGTGTCAAAAAAAAAATCATACTCTCAGACAATGTACTTAGACCCTGAGGACTGGATGCAGGAGGAACTGTTAGCATCTACAGATGGTAGAGATATGAATAAAGTCCCTTATGCAGAGTAAATTAATATACCACAGGAACTAATCTGGATCTCTTCACTCTATATTATAAGAAGATGAAACACGTGTAGTCTACAAACATATCATGTACAAATGTAGATCACAAGCCAAAACTAAGTACCTTCCCACCTCCAAAGCATGTTATTTTGAGGACTAGCGTTTGTTGATTTGTTTATCTTCCTTTGCCAAAAGCCAAGAATTCATCATCAGTCTAAAAGCCTCCAGCTTTTCTGTTTCCATTCCTGTTTCATTTCCTTTAAAGTACTCTCCACACAGCCAAAGTGTAACTTAATTTTCACTATTTTTTTTACTGAGAAATTTAAACATATTGAAAAAGAACCATAATAAGGCCCCTAAAGATTTTAGACCCAAATAAGTGACACACACACACTTCTCTTCCCTGCAGCTCAGAAAACTGCATTACTATGCACAATGTTGTCATTATCATCTCTCCTATTATGACTGACACAAGAAAGTTGAAATATCTGCTTCATGCTGGTGAGAAGTGGACAGAAATGAAGGAAAATGCAGGAAAATAAAAAATCAACAACAACACAACAGAACCAAAACAGAAGGGGAGATATTTTTACAGAACTTACCCAGCATCAGTGCTATTGCCACACAGTAACACATCTTCTGTACCATTTTTTATGAAATAGTTCACTGCAACAGAAAGAGAGAAATGGCTTTTTAACAAGTACATTCTGGGAATTCACAAATACCCTCCACCAACCAGCATATTCAGTTGGGACATTAAATGAGAGATGAATGGTATGCTTTTGCTTGGTTTTGCTAATTTTAACTGTTTTTAATTGTAGAAACAAAGATATTTTTGCTCTTTAATCACTTGCTGTTTGTACTCCAGATCTGACCAGTTTAATAAGGTGGCAGCAGGCAACGCTTGTAGGAAACATCATCTAGCCATGTCCCTGGCTGTTCTAACAGAAAACACTGCTCCTGAATTCAATCTAGTACAATGTAGTGAAACCAAACCATAACCTTGTCCATAACTTTTAGGCTCCATGCCAATGACATACATACTAACTGCAGTTTGTGATAGAAAATCCTCACTCATAGGTTAAAAATGCAACGAGCCATAAGCCAAAATGTAATAATAACAACAAAGCAGTTCCCTCCCCCAGTCTGGTGGATTCTGCTTAGCATAGAAAACACACACAATGCAAAAGAAACAGAAAAATGAACCCTGTTAAATAACAAACAAACAAACAAGGAAGTATTCATAAAGACAAATATTTATCAACGTAGTCATCTGTAATGGCAATGGAGAGACAGCCACTTCTCGAGGGAGACTCAGAGGAGTGAGCTAAATTTAAGTACTCTAGATCATTCCCTCGTTGACTATCAATGAGGCTTAAGGAAATAGCATCCCCAGGCTAATGAGAGCCTTTGTGTACACACTCTCTCTCTATCCTCAGCCAACAAAGTTCAACATTGAGAGAAACAGAACAGGAGGCCAACTTCTTCTCAAAAGGATAAGCAAAATCAGTTTTCCAGAGAGTCTGAAGAAAAGGAGCATCTCTAAAATCTGGACGGTGGCATGGAAGAACAGATAAAAGCATCGATCTAGGAACTTAATAAATGCAAAATAGAGGCCAGCAGCCGACTGATGAAGTGTAGATAATCCAGTGTGCTTTGCTGCAGCAGAGAGGATGTGATCCCCTGTTGACATAAGGCATGATGGTGGCAGCTTTATGCAGCATGTGTTTGTGAGCAGAGGGGCCTCTGCAGATGATGCTCAGAAGAGGTTCTCCATTCTAGGCTAACCCTCTGTTGTGAAATGTTTTAAAAATCAAGAGTGACAGCTTATGCAGGCAGGCTATGCAAAGAATGCCCAATGGCTCAAGCCACCGAACAGATGTGCTGTGGCTTTCTCAGTAAGCTGCGAGCAGTGGAAAAGCCCTGCCCTGCTGCATGCCAAGAGGGAATTACTGTCCATGAGCTTGTGGTTACGAGGGCATGTGATGGTGTTCACAAGTCATCAGAGCATATATCCTGCTCAGACTGTATGCATTTCCACTTTATCTTACACGTGGGCCTCCTACAGAAACATCTTGGCTGACAGCAACACCCAGGTATTCAATATGGTTAAGGATCTGTGAGCAATCACCACAGGAGGGGGAAGGATGCCGTGTCCTCCATCTTCTCTCATCCTCCACTTCTGCTGGTGAAAGACTTGTGCTTTTCTCAGGATAGATGTGTCTTATTTGGGATACATAGAGTTAGAGACACAAACCCATCAGGCTCTGCGGTACAGAGGAAATATGGCATAACCATGAGATAAGAGACAGATGACTGCAGAGGTTCTGCACCTTCTTGAGAAACGGTATCACTATGTGGGGTACCCTGAACTTCACAGACATGCACAACTCCCTGGGAACTGGAGCTTTTCATACTGCAAATGCTAAGACCAGGAGGATCTTAGACCTGTCACTGTGTATTGACCACTTTCTTTGAGGGATGATTGAAGCTCTGGAGCACAGTGTTGGTTGAAGACTGAACAACCACCTCCTGGTCAGTCAAATCAAGAGATGACAACAGATTTAGAACACTGGGAGGAGAAGCAGACCGTGTGTGCAAACAAGAAATTTAAAAACAGAACAAAAGACAAAATTCTGTTATCTGTTGTTGACAAACATTTTCATCTCTAAAACAAGCAATGTCAGGTGCCAAGGAGGGCTATCAAATGCATATTGAGGAATGGGTGCATAGATGCTGCTGGGAGGGGGTATCTTCACCACGGGGCCTGCAACTGCACAACAGTGTCACAGCCACTGTGCCAAAGCTCAGCCTGAGGAGGAGCTGAATGGCTGATTCCCCACCGATAAATGAAGGGGGGATTAGAGCATTATACCCGAGGAGACAAATTGCTGCATTATCAAAAATGCACACAACAATCAATTTGTCATTCAAAGCAAGTTGGTTTGGATTTTGATCAAGCATGCTGGGCGATCAGAGGTCTTTAGGAAGCAAACAGCCCTCATTCTTGCTTTTAAGAACAAGCCACCTTGGTATCATATTAACCCATGGCTGCAGCTTTCCATCAGTTAACCCTAACATGGACAATGAACATAAAACTCTTTTTTCATTTACAGTAGGGTTTTCTCTCTGAAACAGACTGCTCAAACTGATCAACATCACTTGAAAACACAATGACTTTTTCATTGTCTGGGAAGACTGCAATTAGTTTTTGTTCTCTTTTTTTCAATGAAAAATTTCAGGATGTCAGTGGGAAACAAAATAGGAAAATGAAAGTGGAAAACAAAACTGAAAACCTTCATATTAGATTTTTTTTTTTCAATTTTTAAAGTCAAATCAAGCCAAAAGAATGGCGTTTGTATGCATGTGTGTGTGTACATAATATTTATGCAACATGACCTTCTTTCCAAAGGAAATTCTAAATTTTTTTTTCTACATTTCTAAAATGTTGATGTCACTGTTATAGCATATACAATGCCTTTTAGGAACTTTTCTACAGGAATTTACAGAGTAATATTTCTACTTGATCCTATTAAAAGAATTAAAAACAAATGGTCACAATAACACCAGCTCCGTAACAGTTTCTGGTCGGTCACACATTATTTACTCCATTTACACCAAATAAACTTATTTTTGAATAACAGGAAACACTTCCTGTTAGTACTCAGCAGTCAAAAATTCAACAGAAATATGTTTTCTAATAACCAGATGCCATCTTCTCAAAAACATATGCACACTTGTGCCTGAGCCTTATAAATACATACTAAGACTCTGTATCTCCAGTGCTTCTGACATAGTATTACTTGTCTCAGGTTGATTCTGTTGCCACTAAATAGGCGTACAATGAATCCATATGTTGGTGTTGCCTTCCCAGTGCTTGTGTTTTAGAGGGGCTGAGTTCAGTAAAATAATACAGTAAAGTGTGTGCTCACAAGCAGCTCATTATCTTAATCATAGAATCATTTACGCTGGAAAAGACCTCTAGGATCATCAAGTCCAACCTTCATCCCAACATCTCCCTTACCCCTAGACGATGTCCTGAAGCGCCACATCTACCCATTTTTTGAACACCTCCAGGGATGGTGACTCCACCACTGCCCTGGGCAGGCTGTTCCAATGGCTAACCACTCTTTCAGTAAAGAACTTCTTCCTAATATCCAATCTAAACCTCCCCTGGCACAACTTGAGGCCATTACCTCTTGTCCTGAAGTACAGTGAGACGATGGCAACTGCTTCAGCCAAAGTGGCTCGAGCACCACTAACACAAAGATTAGGCCCAAGCCCACACCCCTTGCTGTGTACAGAGTATGATGAAGTATAATTGCATTGCAACTAATTAGTACTTGTGCCAGTTAGACTGAAAACAGTAGAGGTTTACCTCCATCTACTATGGGTCACATCTTCCTTGGTATTAAAACATCTGTAGCATCAAAGAACAAAAACTCCTCTAATGAATTCCCTTAACTGTTTTCAGGAAAGGGTTAATAACAAATACTACTCAGCACAGTTGTACATACTGCATTACTGTTTGGTAGGGACTACTGATGGTTGTCTTTAGATGTGCCACGGAGCCCAGACACCAAAACCCTGTGATTGTGGGGTGGAGTAATGTCTGCTCTTCCCCATCATCAGCAAAAAGACCTTATACTAAACACAGCCCAGGAAATAACACTCACTAATCCAGCTCTCAGTTACATTTACATCAACCCAGAGTAATTCAATCTCTCCAACATCCTTAGAGCTCCTGGATTTCCAGGGACATCAAGAAGCTTGGTAACAGCCTTAACCATCAGTGGTACCTTAAAGCTTACATTTGCAAGAGCATTAGGAAGATGAAAATATATCACCTCATTTTTTCCTCCTGTAACACCATGAGCTGCTGTGTCTCCTGCAAGTCTGTGCTCTGCCTCCTACTCTGCTCAAAGCACACAGCATGGAGCCTAGTTTTAAAGTTGCTGTATGCAAGTAGTGAGGAAATACACAAATTCCTCTAGCCTATTCTTGCAATGTCTTCCTTCCAAAGCCAGTTCCTCAAGCTTCTCACCATTTCTGCTGTTTCCTTTTACAGTTTTTCTGATTTATCCACATCTTTCAGGTTTGTGCATTGCTGCCTTCCACACAATTTTAACAGAATAAACAATCACAGTGACTCTACCTGTCAAATTAAAAAAATAATAATATAGGGGCAAACTTCTCCAAAACCTCAAAATTATTCTCATTAAAATTATGCTCCAGTTTATACTTTCTACACCTACATCACACCACTGAGCAGAAAGCCACGGGGGGTACATAGGGCTGCGGGGTAGAAGTTGTCTTCATTTCTGTTGCAAAGAAAAAGACAATTTTCTAGTTCAGAAAAATAAAAATGGTTGGAGTCATCTTAGAAAGCACAGTTTCTGAGTCCAACTTCTGTTCCTCCTTCGAAGACCCAACTGAAATGATATTCTGACTCACCTTACAACCAATTCATTCCAATTTGGAAAAAGCCCTATATATTATCGCAACTTCATAAAGAGCAGCATTCAAACATCGTTAGTCATTGCCCAGAGAAGAGTCCTCTGGCTGACTTTCTAACAAAAAACTTCAGAGAGGTGTCTGTTATCTCAGACTATTTATTGCAGCCACACGAGTGCTCGCTGGTTGGAGACTTTCTCCCTGCGCTATGGCTGGCACAAAGCAGTGACAGCCGCCAAAGGTCTCAATTCCGTATTCACAACGCAATTCAGAAAGCCCCATCACCTTACAGTTGTGATACGTGACACAAACAAAATAGATAACACCCCCTCCCCGCCCTTTTGCCCACTGGCACAAACACACTGTACCTCCTGGTAATACATAATAATTAAAGCGAATCCTTGCTGCACTTGCTGCATGCACACAGTGTCACACATGGCGAGGTCTCTAATAAATGAAATTGAGTTTGAAGATGAAAAACATGCCTCACAAAAGCATTGGAACAGGCTGTATTAAGGGTATTATTAGGGAAGAATGCTTGGGAATAAATGGTACTGCCAGTTAGTTCTTCCCTGCTAAAAGGGGTTGCAAATAATTATAATAATCAGTTACTCTCCTGTTGCTCTCCCCATGACAGGGGACCTGGCTCTCTTCTGCTGTCCTCCGGCATTGACTGCTGCTGGCCCTTCTGCCGGGTTTCACAGGCTCTCGGGTGCTCTCCTCTCCCTTCTTGGTTCCCATCTTTGCCTCCCTCTTCCCCTGGGCACTCGCTTCTAGCTCAGCTCTCTCCTGCCACCTTACCCCACAAACAACTGGAAGAACATATTCAAAACTCCAGTTAAGAAAGGGACAGGAGTTAATTGTGAAGATGGTTGGGTGGGTAGAGGGTGCAGAAATCAAGTGCATAACTATCTGGGGGGAAATCTTATACACAGCATTGGCTAACCCTTGCCTTTAGGGTAACTACAGCCCTGAATTCTGGGCATGAGCTACCCTGAAGGAGATATGGAGGAGCTGGGAGGAGGTCATAGAAAACCATACAACAAGGTGCCATAAGGAAAGCGGTCTCCTTAAGCTCAAGCATCTCTGGTAGGCTCCTGTCAGTGCTTTTCCCCATGCTCGTGACAAGCCAAAGAAGCAATTTCCCAGCCAGGGCTCAGCAGTCACCACAGCACAGAAAACGTGTCCAATTTTAACAGTACAGCTTTTTCCCTCTTTGAGAAAAAACCACTAAAAAAATGAGAAATCAATAAAGCCCTCTGCTAGATGGCTCCCGTGCACTAAGAAGAGGCTCTTGAAAGCCTCGAAGATCCACAGTACCTGGTTTGTGCTGTCTGTATGGTCCAAGGGAAGGAAAAACACGTCAGGAGCGCTTGGAGCTGCGGACTAAAGGGAAGCGGAGAATTTAGATGCTGTCAAATTGGCTTGGGGACCATGCCAAGTTCATAAGCATCCCAAGGAAGATGAAACAGGAGACAATGACTAGCAATAAATACACATGCTGGCTTTTCAACACCTTTAGATCACCTCCTGCCGTGTCTGTGTGTTTGACCAGTCATGCAGATCCATGCTCTTAGGGCTGTAGGCTGCATAGCACGTAACTAAAAGCATATTTAGTACCACTTGTTTAGATGTACGCTTCACAAGAATAGGCAGCAAAATGCTGAAGTGTGCTCTCTGGAAGTTTTGTAGACGTATTGTGTTTTGTGGAGCTTTTAAAATATGTTTCAAACAAAAGGAGTAAAATCAAAAGCTGCTACAATGGTTACAGACAGATGCCAGAAAAATGGAAGAAAATACTCCTGCTTGTACTGTGATAAAGAAAACAAATTAATTGGTTCAAAAACTGACTAAGAGGCAGAAGACAAAGGTTAAGGTGAAAAGTCAACGTGCAGTATCTCTGCAGGCTAACAAAGGGCTACATCTGCACCCCTTTATTATATTTCTAAGTATGAGGGAAAGAGAGGGGGAGCAGACTGGTGACAAAATCTACTATACACAGTATTTTCCAGGTGAATTAAGTTCAAGCCCAGGGCTGAATGAGGAACACTAAAGAGGCACTTTCCCCTAAAGAAAAAAAAAAAAAAAAGAGTGGAGAAATGCAAAGTGAGACATTAAGATTTTATGTTGTCAGAATGTGAAATACAGCAGAGAAGGAGAAAATCTATTGCATCCATAAGCTTGTCAAGTTTTGAATTCCCTGTATCAGTTCAGGCAAGAGATACGGATTTTTTTAGACATCCGTAGCCAACATTTTTATGTAATATGAAGCTATGATCAAAGAAAACTGTAATATTGAGAAGCAGGAGGAAAAGGATAGAGTAATGTACAGGAAACAACCTATAAACCAGTGTATTGTCTCATCCAGTTCTGTTTAATACCATTATCAATGATCTGGACAAGGGGATCAAAGGTACCCTCAGTAAGTTTGCAGATGACATCATGTTGGGCAGGATTGTTGATCTGCTTGAAGGTAGGGAGGCTCTACAGAGGCATCTGAGCAGGCTGGATCAATGGGTCAAGGTCAACTGTATGAGCTTCAACAAGACCAAGTACGAGGTCCTGCACTTGAGCTGCAACAACCCCAGGCAACACTACAAGCTTGGGGAAGAGTGGTTGGAAAGCTGCCCAGCAGAAAAGGACCTGGGCATGTTGGTCAATAGCCAGCTGAGTATGAGCCAGCGTGTGTCCATGTGGCCAAGAAGGCCAATGGCATCCTGGCTTGTATTACCACTAGTGTGACCAGCAGGGTTAGGGCACTGACAATCCCCCCGTACTCAGCACTGGGCAGGCTGCACCTCAAACAGTGGCTTCAGTTTTGGGCACCTCACTACAAGAAGAACTTTGAGATGCAGAAGCATATAAGAAGCATTTAGGAGGAAATTCTTCACTGAGAGGGTGGTTAGGCAGTGGAACAGGCTGCCCAGGGAGGTGGTGGAGTCACCATCC